>JARJDR010013295.1:0-34812 GCA_030264135.1 Myllaena sp. GC000078 | reverse complement strand
CTCACGTACTCGTAGAATCCATATCCTTTTGGAGCGGACATAAAAAACTGGAGAACCGCTGGACTAATTGCATAAGCTTACCAGGACACTGTCATGAGAAATATAAAAAAGTGACCGCAAAACTCCAGTAATTTTCCATTTTGGCACGGACTTTTCAAACTCATTACGTAAAAGAGCGCAGTAGCGCCACCATCGGAGAACTCAAAAACTAGAACCAATTTCAAAAAATGGATTGCAGATTTGGATTCAGCGCACCAAAATTAGTAAAGAATCGTTCTCATCTGCTCGGCTCGAAAAGTTGACCGAGATTTGTAAACTTGTGTTATTATTGCTTATGATTAAAAAATTACATGATTAAAACAAAAAGTACATACCACACGTAACTTACTGCAGCATACATGACGCATCCAATAATCCATTCGTATACATATTACCTGACATACATTAAACAAAAACATATTGTTAGGACAAATACATGTAAAACTAATCGAATAAACCTATCGCTATTTTGGAAAGGATAAGATGCGCGATGCATCACGGAGGTGGACGGCGGCGACGAAATACGAATTGAGATATGCGGAAATGATTATAAACACATAGGCCTTATACGTATTATTAAATTGTGAATGCGTTTCAACTGAAACCGATTGCGATGATTTACAGTCGAACGATGCTGAATGATAATGAACGATAAAAACAAAAAATACAAAGAGATGCATATATGTATAATATATGTGTACAATAATTTTATTGTGTATAGAGATGATAAAAAGATAATAATAATGTAAAACGGTCACTTGGAGCGACAAGGACAAGGAGGTGGAAGTGTGTTTGAGGGAAAAAGGACTTAATTTCTTCTTTGGTTTGAAAGAGGAAAAACTACAGATAGTTATAAGTGTAATCAGACACAGGAGAAAGCACAACAAATGGGTGTATACTACTACCACAAGAACACACACCTGACTATATTTGTGTTTTGTTAACCATCTAAGAATCACACATGTGAATATAATATACTTATATGAGGATGATTATTGGGTTGAATTTTCAAAAATAAACATGAAAACCGCAATTGTGATTTGTGCTTGCTCATGAAGCCATTGATATAATCCAAGAAATGCAAACGGATACCTCTGTCAAGTAATACCTGCTAACTGTAGTTGCCCGGCGCCTCCACCCTAACCCCGCTATCTACGTGATTGGCGATAGATTGACTGGTGAGGCTTTAGCTTTCAAATGTTTTGTAATGTTTTATGTGTCGTACACTTGACAACGAATAGATCAAGAAAGAACAAGAAAAGATTATTCCCTTGAACGAAACGGATACCGAACAAGTCGCAGGACAACGCTAATACGCAACGCACCATGAGTTGCCTAACAGGACAGCATATTTAAATTAGCCCGTTGCAATAGTCATCTATTGTCTTTGAGATAATATGCTAATCAGGGCATCGTGAGCCAAGGTTAACTTTAGACTCTATTCAGTATTATTTGCCCACGTGGCTTAACCAGAATAAGCAATTATTAAAGCTCACAATCAGAAAATAGCGAAAATTATCGGAAATCGGTTATAAATACTTAATTTCGGCTTCTAGGCTTGTAGTGGTAGTAGTTTGGTTTATTTCTGCTCATTGTCAAGTACATAATTCAGCTGTGCTTTTAAATTGCTGGCGAATCAATGAAAGAAAATTCGCGAATGGGTGTAGGTATCTTATTTGCTTGCTTGTCGTGATGACCCTTGACATTCAACCATCGCTATCGCGTGGTTTCCAAGAATTTAGCGAATCAATAACGGTTGACCTTTGCGGGGGATGACAGGGATGACGTCAAGCGCATAACGCATAACATAAACACACCCCCTATTTTCCTCGGATGCCAATAGTAACTTATGTATACTTTACATTTACCCCAAATATGGAAATAGATCTCAATAAGGTTATCGTCTGACAGCAATAATAAAATTTAAAAACGTAGGGCATGTTGACGAATTTATCGCGTTTCCGTTGCGTCCAAGATCTTGCGATTACATAATGATGAGAATCGTGCACCCCGGCTAAGGCTAACTAAGGAGACGGCGAATATTTTTATGACTCATCGCAGACGGTTGCCGCGAAAAGCGGGGAACAGGCATAGCATACGAGTACGAGGAGTACGAGTATGCATGCATGCAAGTGGCGGCGGTTTGTATTTGGTTGGTATAATAGGTAGTGGCTGAGCGCGTTGCGCACTTGATTCAAGCCCATTATTATTTGCTTCGGCGAGGGACCCAAAGAAGTAAAAACCGGTCGGACGATGCGGGAAGAACTACCGCTCGCGATGTCGTTCAATAGCAGGTGGAAAAGAATACCCGGCACGAAACGTTTCTTTTCCGCACACACTTGTCGACAACGTCTACCTTGCACCTGAAACTTTGCCTTCGTGCACGCAACTAATAAATACAACTTGACTGTGACTCATCGTGCGCGCATAGGGCCCGACAGGTACCAACCGACCGGTTTTATACCTACCTAGGCATCCGAAACTTTGCATTTTAAACGATCTAACAATCGAAACCGACAATGAGACGAAAGTTTTAGTTGTAGGATTCAAAGTCACAAATACTATTCATTATATCCATTCAATTTTTTATCAATTTATATGATATCTTACACAATCTAATCGATTCCCGCGATTTCGGGGTATTCCATATATTTTGCACGATAAAGTCCGCTGATCATGCATTTTATCGGTTAACGTTCGTGCGCGCAGGAGATGGAGATCGCGAGCGAAGCCGCCGTCGCCGTCGGCGCGATGCCGGCGTGAAGCTTGCGCACGCGTGCCAGCCATTTTGCATGACTTGCCTCTCGTTCGCTCGCGCTGCCGATGGGCAAGCTTTGTCCCTCTTCGCGACGTTGATACAGGTTCGCATCGCGATGTAGCTTTCCACATCATATACCTGCCGCCTCTCTATCCAAACGTGCTCAGCGTCGCGCCAACAAACGGACGCGGCCGCTGCTGCTGCTGCTGATGGACGAGGCCGATGGACGGCGGCACCTCCGCATTATGGCTTCGTGCGTTGCCATTGCATTGCCATCGCGCTGTCGCGTGGTCAAAAAAAGAGCGCGTGCATTGTTATTGTGACGACTGCGACCACCGCTGCGCCTGCTGTGAGAAGAGTGCTGGCGCGAAGGGCAAGAAACATTGGGGTGTCGTTGCTCTTGGGTGGTGAATTTTCGATTACGCGAGCACCGCGAACAGTTGCTGTGCTGCCGCTCACGGATGTGGTGGTGCGCGCCGCGAACCCAACAAGAACAACGGCGTTTTGCGCGTGTCGCCTTTTCTGTGCGTCCAACAAGAACGTAATCGATGAATATTTATAACAAATTAGTGCTTATGACAAGGATTAACAATTCCTGTGGAGTCTAAGAATAAGATCTTTTACGTGGATTGCCCTCTTAGGATTTGAGTACTTGATTCAGGTAAGAATTCTAATGCGCTTTCTTAGATATCGAATTGGATTTTGATTAATAATTTATAATAACAGCATATGTTCGCTAGCGGTTTCAATGACATTCGCTTCAATCCACATACACACACAATACACACGTGCAGCGTTACTTTCTAATTTGTTCAATCGTGCGATAGTTGCGAATATATTCCGCGAGTTGTTTTCGCGCTCGGCCAATTATTTCATCGCGAAACGAAATTAATTGTTGCAAAATAAAGCACGTGTGTGGTAGAATAACCATTTTGCGGCTTATTGCGGAGGTGTGCCGTGTGTACAGCATCGGAAACAAAACGCGTGCATAAAATCAATATTTAGAGGGGTTGTTTTTACGCTCGCTTATGGCATACGCGGATGCATGCAAGCCGACCGGCAATCACCGAAAACGCAAAGTAATTTGGACAAAACATTGACTTTTGTGTCGTGCATTTTTTAAACATTACAGAACGTGGTCAATGTTGCATCATATCACCAGCGTCTGATGCGAACCATGTGTTGACTCGGTCAATATTCGAATACTTAACACCGCAATGTACTCGTATGATAACAGATTGTTGTTGTTCGTTATTTTTGCGCGATTCGATTACCCACCGCTTATTAATCGATACGTGTTTTAAATAGTTTTAATTGGTTTTAACGAGCGAATGAGAGTCGTTTTCAATACTATGTTGAAAATGATATTATATTCACTTATCGACTTACTCGTACTACTGGTATGCCGCGAACTAACGTGACCATATACGTAGAAGATTTAAGTAGGTGAATGTTAAACGTGGTTTGATTTGGAAATACACCTGTTTATTATTATGCGCAGCACGTCGGTTAGCATGCATACCCCGGAAGGAACATTGGAGCGCCAGCCGGCGGCGGCCCGTTGCCCTTCACGGCATGCAACGACGCCAACGCCGCCGTCGCTGCCGATTCCGGTGCCGTCGTCCATCTCACTACCGCCGCCGCCGCCCCCACGGATGGATTCGCCCGATGTCGTAGTCGCCGTCGAGCATGTCCTCAGCGATCCCGAGCAGTTTTCAAACAGGTAAATCATCGACACGTACCAAATTCCCCCTGTTTCAAGTCGTTCACTTATCACCGGCGAATGGGTGGTGGGTATCAATGCAGCAGCAGCAGTAACAGTAGCAACGCCAACAACAATAATAAAAATGCGATAATTAAAACGGGGCGCACGTCATCGCCGTCGTCAGCTGTTGTGCGTTGCGTGGATCATGTGCTCGACGCCGTGTTTTCAGCCAGCAACGCGAGCGTGCGCTTATCAGTAATCGATGTTACGCGCGCCAGGCCGAACACGTCTCGCGAATAAAACACAACATCGCTCCGCTGCTGTGCGGCTGTTCTGCAAGCGGGCAGAAAGCACACGTCGTGCAAATGTCGAGCGTGCATTAAACTATCCATCCCTTGCGTGTGGCGAATTTAGTGCGTTATCATTGGATGCTGCACACGCACTTGATAAATAGCGTTCGCGCGCACCGCTCTAGTATGTACATGTATGAACAAATAACGACGGCATATGTCGCGCGATAGCTATGCAAGGCGCCGTTTGTTATGTGTATGTGATTGTGCGCGCATTCCTTCTGCTATCAACAAATCGTAAATGTGATGTGACGCGTGCTTGCTAGAGCGAGCGAGTGAGCGTGCGACGAGAGCGTTCGGCTGGAAGGTGGTTTGGGCGCCACGGTGTTTTGGAATAATGTCATCACCGCCACCGTCGCGCCGACTTCAAATTCATCCGCACCGTATCATTGACCGTCGCACCTCTCGCTGTGCACCGGTGTTCAAATGAGAAGATTTTTCCGTTGGTGTTGGTTAGTAGATGCCATGCCATCAAAAACATTCAAATTGTTTGAATTGCTTATAATGTTATTATGATTACGTTTGATCTGTACGTTATAAGCATAATCTATTTGTCGTCGGTCTACTGATAATCTGGACTTTGAGATTACGTAGTTAAATAACGTGGAATTAATCAAGTACAAAGTTTTACCGAATCAATAATGAAAAACGAATTGGACGCAAAACTGCGTGTTTGTCTTGCATAAGTCGATGTAATTATCGTCGTTATGGTCGCAAAAAATAAACCATACATATCGCGGCATACATTTGGCGGTAGAACGCGAGCGGAGCCAGCAAACGCATTCCATGCCGAACAGGTTTCGATTGATGTTTCGCGGCGAGCTGTTTACCGTCGAAACGAAATTGCGCGAATTTAGTACGTATGTGATCGGTGCATGCAATCACACGACGTCGTCGTCGTCGTCACGTCGTCTGTCGATTGCGGAGACAAAACTAGCCGCCGCCGCCGCTGCCGCCTCCGCACGTCGACCGTTATCGCCGATAGCTTTGTTCCGACGCTCGCATGCTCTGGCGTCGCTTCTTATCAGCGCTATCAATAATACGCGTTTCGTCGAACTGCTGCTCGCATGCCGCGTCGGACACAATGTGGACTCGCCGTATCGCAGTGGTAGTGGATCGTCGC
This sequence comes from Myllaena sp. GC000078, assembly GCA_030264135.1. NCBI lineage: Eukaryota > Metazoa > Arthropoda > Insecta > Coleoptera > Staphylinidae > Myllaena > Myllaena sp. GC000078. The sequence continues at coordinate 28,837 of JARJDR010013295.1, read as the reverse complement.
GCGTGGTTCCCGCGGCGGCGGCACCATCAGCAGCAGCAGTAGCAGCCATCAGCGGCCGACGTCCGCGTCCGTACGCGTATCGTGTAACGCGCATCATCTCGCGAACGGTGCGGCGCGCGCGGAATATGAGCGATGACACGATTCGCCACCTGCACAGCTGGAACGACGGGGTGAAACGGTGGACGGACATCTTGCGGCGCACCGTCATCGTGCTGAGCATCAAATCCGTGAGCATGGTGATCGTGACGCTGGAGACCGTTCGGCAGCGCCAGCAAAAGCTCATTGTGATGGAGCGCGGGTACGGAAAGTTTATTGTTTGTTATTCTCTATGCGCCAAATCCGCGACTGGGCTTAGTATTAATTGCGTCATAATCTCCGCCATCATTACTGCGCTAAGCTACGAAATTTAGGCACGCACGCGTGTGTGACATTGAATGGATGTGATCGATTCGATTTGCTCAAGTTGTTAACATGTGCGCGCTTTGGTGTTTTCCAGTATGTTGTGCATCCAAGATGAATTGGGACAACTGAATATACACCAGAGCGGAAACGAGCCGGGCATCGTCGTGCAGGCGGAGGATTCCAACAACAGTTCGCCAGACACGCCGCACATTCTCAAGCCGACATGGATGGATGGCTTCCTCGGGTGCTTGCGGCCAGTGTTCTCCATCATCGGCAAGGCGGGCGCCAACGAGATACGTGGAAATCAAGGTACACATCAAAATATTCGCCGCAAAAAAAAAAAATTCGTGGAGCCTCGACACTTTGTTACATAACCAAGGTGTTTGTTTTCGAGAAAAATACTAATTAATTATGTAATTCTAGATGATTGGGAAATTCCATTCGAACAAATTACAAATCTAGAGTGGCTCGGTTGCGGCGGACAGGGCATCGTGTTCTATGGCAGGTATAACAATGAAGATATTGCCGTGAAGAAGGTGCAGGATTTCAAGGAGACCGATATACGCAACCTTCGCAAGCTGAACCATCCGAACATCGTCAAGTTCAAGGGCGTTTGCACGCAGTCACCATGCTACGCCATCGTGATGGAGTTCTGTCCGCACGGGCCACTCTACGATCTGCTCAAGAAACAGGATAACACGGTGACGCCCGACCGGGTCGTCTCGTGGTCGAAGCAGATCGCTAGTGGCATGCACTACCTGCATTCGCACAAAATCATTCACAGGGACTTGAAGAGTCCCAACGTCCTTATTGGACCGCATGAGGTGGTGAAGATCAGCGATTTTGGGACGTCGCGCACGTGGAATGGCATGGTAAGCACAAAGATGAGCTTTGCTGGCACGGTGGCATGGATGGCGCCGGAAGCCATTCAAGAGTCGACGTGCTCCGAAAAAGTCGACATTTGGTCGTTCGGTGTGGTGCTCTGGGAGTTGCTTACTTGCGAAGTGCCCTACAAGGATATGGAACAAAGTGCCATCATGTATATGGTCGGCTGCGGCAAACTGCATCCGCCCCTTCCCAAGACATGCCCCGAAGGTCTTAAATTGATCATGCAAATGTGTTGGAAGTTTAATCCGAAGGACCGGCCGTCATTCAAGCTGATATGCAATCATCTGGAAATCGCGGGCGTCGAGTATCTGAGCAGCTTTGAAGAGAGTGCCTTCTTCGAGCGGCAGGAGATTTGGAAGACTGAGATTGCGTCACAAATCACACAGTTCAAAACACAGCTGCAGAAGCGCAAGATGAAGTTCGAGCTGCAGGAGGAGCAGTTGATTGAAAAACGCGAAAACGAGCTCAAGCACATTCGCGACATAAAGATCCTGTACGACCGGAAGTTGGAGCGCGTAAATCAGTTGTACTATGAATTGTCGGTGGTGTTGCTGCAACTTGACCAGCAAAAGCAAGAGGGGCGTAAACGCGAGATGCAGGGCAAGCGTAAATTGATTCAACCGTTCATGAAGAAACTGGAGAAGCGTCGCACGAGCCAGCATAGCACAACGCCCACGAGTCCCGAGTGCAGCCTAACGAGTCCGGAGAGTCCTAAAATCGCCGCCGCAAAGCCGCTATATGCGCAACTCAACGCTACGAATCAACCTGAGTCCACCACACTGCTGCAGACGCAGAGCAGCAAGGCGCGCAAGCGACATCAACGCACGAATTCGGGATCGCCGCGTTCATCGCGCACGTGCAGCACACGCGCCTCCATGCTGGTTGACACCGAAACGCAGACCGACTACATGGACATCAGCGAACCGGATCTGAGTCCAAAGTGTGCGAAATCCATGAAGCAAGCGGTCGTCGGTATACCGCAACGCGTCGTACTGCGCGAATTCCCACGCGACGCAACCGATTGTGATACCAGCAATAATGGCAATGTTGTGCAGCTGCAATATTTAAATCAGACGCTCCAGCAGCCGGATGTGGAGTTGTATGCGTTGCGTCGGCTGCAGTCGCGGAGTACGTCGCCAGACCGACTCGATGAGGTGGATAACGCCAATAGCAACTCGCAGACGCGCGACTATAGCGACGAGGACACGCTGGATGCGATCGGTCGCAAGGTGTCGCAGGTTTCTGAGATTATCAACGGCAACATTTTCTCAGAGCTCATCGCTGAAAACGGAAACGTGTCCGAGGATATTGGAGACGTTTTGCGAAAGCGACGCTGCTCAGAGACGCGTGATACCATCGACAGTGGTGAGGAGGAGGACGCGGCGAACGACAGCTGCACGGATGAGGAGGGCGGCGTCGGTCAATATTCTTCGCTACGGCGAAAGAGGTAAACATGTACTTCTACAAATTGTAAACCCACCTATTTATAAACAATTTTGAATTAATAGTAAGCTCGGAGCTAAAGATAAAGAAGTTGCTTCACTGAAAAGGTACCATTGTTGTGTCGCTTCAACTTACAATGTTATTAATAGCGCAATTTTATTTCATTTCCTTATTACCATACAATTTGAACACATTTTACATGCGTTAATAGCGTACTTCGTTTTATGTACAGTTTCGCTCGGAGACCAATATACCCCGGCCGTAGGTCGTCGCGATACAAGACAGTGTATCACCATCAGCGCGAGACGATCGCCGCGTCGGACGAAGGGAACACGTCGGAGTACTCGAATCCGCCGTCCAGCAAGAGCTCCACGCTGGAATCGAATTCAGCGCGGCCGGTAGCAACTGCGATGACCGCTGATCAGTTGCACCATCGCCACCACAAACGGCGCGCATCCGACGCACTCTCTGACGACGACGACAGTGAGTCGGACGGCGAACGGCCGCCGCCGGCGATCATTGGTCATGTGGCCAGCGCGCAATAGGTCCAATAGCACTCTTGGCGATTCTCTCGTGCAATCGGTAGGTTCTCTTGTACATACTTAGAAATAGAATACACCTAACCAATGATGCTTTAATTAATGAGAAATCCGTAAACGTCCATTTCAAACATTCTCTTATTTATATTATCTATCTACGACTAGATAACTACTTAGTACATTCCGTAAGCTCATTTATTTAAAATACTTTATTTATAACCGTCGATAAGATAAACGAGCGTATCTATATGTTGGCGAACAAAGCAATAATAAATTGGACGCGCGTTGCCAACTTATTTATTTCCTAAATATGAATATTGTACGCAGGAAAACAACTGGGTGAGAGCGTTATTTATGAAAATGTTCCATTCCAAGCTATAGAAGAAAATGTAGACAAAATGCGCATTTGTTCCGCTCCGATGCGTTTAGTGCATCGGCGCGCAAGTGAATATGTAGCGAATATATTACCCAGCCATTCTCGTGTAATGCCAATTGCTCTCGATCTCGCCAACGATTCAAACGAAGCCCGCGCGCACGTGTTGATGTCCTAGAATGTTTGTGAATCAGTGCCTTTTTCATTTTTTTGTGAATACTCATTTGTTGTCGCGCGTGTTCGTTGTATTGTTGACGACTTTCGTGACTTAACTAATTGTTTGTAAAAATTGTTGCATGGCACATGCAAAATAGCGAAAACAAATGATGGATGAATGAAACTGAAACATGGAATTTTAAACAGTGCAAAGATGAAGAACGTATTGTATGGTGTCTTTTGTATGCAGTGTTATACACTAATAAAAATAATTGCAAGGTTCGCAAGTAATTTCATCAAAGTAATTGATATCGATATATTTAATTTGTATAAATTACTTACGTCTGACATTTTATGATAGATTAGTTATTTACAAACAATGCACATTGGGGGACTATGTAATAAGTGCTTTATACGTAGTCGGAAGGGACGGTGAGCGTCTCGCTGATTGAGGCGAGTCGCATGGACGGCAGTGGCGGTTGGGCGGCGCGACGCCCTATGGCGGTGTCGCCATCCCAAGGAGTGAGCGTCGCCAGGCCGACCACCTCGTAGGCGCGCTCGGGGATGGCGCTCGCAACGGAGAGATCGGAGTAGTAGGCGCTGCTCGGCGCACTCGAAACGACCGCATCCGGATCGGTATACGCCGAATTTTGATACGCCGGACTATGGCCGCGCTCGCCGCCGGCGACACACTCGCCATCCGAATCGCGGTCCAGCTCGGCATACAAAGCCTCTTCGCCTGCAATCGGATTGTACGTCTCCTCCATGTGGGTGTAGTGGTTCTCAACGGGCGCCGTCGGCGTGGACAACTGCGACTGCAGCACGTGTGCGGGTCGACGCGACAGCCAGGACCATACACTGGAGGAGTTGCTGCCGGCGGGGAAATGACCCATGGCGGCCGGATGCAAGGATTTGTCATCCGGCGTGCTGATTGGCGGCCGTGATCGCTGATGAGGAGCACGATGCGAATCTGCAGCCCAAGTAATTAGACTTAAGACCTAAATACTGATTGTGAGCTTAAACATGACACATGCATATGAATGACAAGAAAAACATTCAGTGTCATTTCTTGAAATTTAACGTGTGCGTGTTTGCATTCCAAATTCTAAGTGTGTGCGCGTTGCATCCATGCGATATTAATTTCCAACGCGGATTATTGGTAAGTGTGCGCAAAAAGACATTGTTCCACGTACCGTTCATTCCGTTCGTTTTTATTCTGCTGAAACAAAGAGCGGCGCGAGATGAGCGGTTTTGCATTCGGACATAGCGGCGCGCGACCGCGAACATTGTATTTCCTGGATTTGTGCGCAACCTACACAAATCTAACGGTGCCCTTGCGCGGCCGGGCCGGCCAGAAATACAATGCGTCGCCGGCGCCGCGCCGCAGGTGTCAATTTATTGCGCTGGCGATACTCACCGCTTGCAGTGCAGCGCGATGATCATCACGATCGCGCCGATGAGCGCGGAAATTAACGATACGATGATTAATGTGAGCACCCATCCCAGTTCGCCGGGCGCCTCTGTAAAAATTGCACGTGTACGAAAACGGATTAGTCATGGGTGTGGCGCGCGTCTTCTTCGTCTTGTTTTGTATCATTTCGTCCGATGCATTACCGAGTGCCGCGTCGAGTGTGAACGTCTTGCTCTCGTGCCATGCCCACGTGCACAGATCGCACGTGGTGACGCCGTCCGGCGTGGCCGACTCGTCGAGAAAGATGGGGCGCGGCGGTGGCGGCACAAAGTGCCCCGACCAGAGGCCCGCCTCGTCGAGTCGTAGCGTGGTGGTGTCGTCTTCAACACCGCTGCTGCTCCACCAGTCACCCTCGCCGCTTAGATTGCTGCTGCGCGCCGCCGCCATCAACACCGTTGCGGTCGTTGTAATCTGCACAACGAACAAAGTTAATACATTTATCTATTTCGCGCAACCAAATTAGTATTTATGATTAGGAATATTTTGTTTTGCTTCGGTTTGTGAATAATTTCGAAGGCCGGTGTGTTTGTCACCATTTACACTTTTTCTTCATATTTTTATTCGTTCATTCATTCCACTCGTGCAACGACAAGACAAAGTCTTTCGGGGGGAGCGATTTTCAGAGGAAATGTAGCGTCGCGCTATAATGAGAGAGTCGAGGGAAGCCGGCGGAATTCTCGGAATTAATTTTTCGTGTTTACTTTTAAATTACATGCGTTTATTATTAAGTGTATTATAATTAAGTTGATACGCCGTCATGATTATCTCCGCAATTAGTGTGCGGCATCTAACTCGGCAATGCCACATTGTACTACATACGTATTAGCCGGAATTTCAATGTATAATGCATGCAAACGCGCCGCTTTATTACGTTGGTTTACCGCGAGCGAGCAATCGGAGCGTGTAACAAGCAAGTTTGTGCGTTTGACGTCGCCCAAAATTTAATAACAACCGTCGCGTGTGTGCTTTTGAGGTTTTTATTTCCGGTATTTTAATAACACTACGTCAAAGGGTATATACTTTAATAGCAAGTTTCATTCATGATTAGTAGGTATTTATTTAAAGTACTGTTTTGTTTCCAATCATATTATTAAGTTTCGTGAAAGATAGATAAGAAAGATAACGTAATATCTTGTTTTCGACAGTGACCTCATAATTTACGCGAGACAGCAATAAATATTCAAGGTGCAATTTAACTCGCGCTTCAACTGTACGAGTATAGTATAAAATCCCCATCCCTCTGCGGTCGATGTATATCGATAAAATTGCACGTCATAAATCAGCATCTTGTGAAATGAGCGCGTGAGATGATCATCGCACTAATGAGGATATAGGCTTCACAATGCATCGGCGGGCGCGCGGCGGCCTCCTATCATTGGGCACGATCGGATTTCGGATGAAATAATTTGTGCGAAACCTGATCGATGTTCGCAGACATCGCAGGCTGCGATGATGATGAATCGTCGGTCACGATCCATCTCGCCGTTTATTAATACATTAACGTCAATGCGCATCGCATATCCAGCGCGGCGCTCTCTGAAAGAATTGCTATTGTTGACCAGCCAGATGCGGAAGAGGTGCGTGTATATGCGTTGATATCGTTTATGAGCTACACGCACGACGCACGCGCGTGCGATGAGATGAGATGAGAAGCGGTCAGTGTTATAAATTACCAATGGCCGCCGCGCACACGAATCACCGGCGGGCGCGCGATGGAGTTTTTAACGATTTCGTAGTCTTTTTCGCCGCCGCCGCCGTCGCCGCGCACATAACGAGTATGCCCGCCTTCAGCATTTCTTCAAAGCATGCAATACGCAATAGGACACGACTGCCGTGTGATGAAGAGAAACACACGCGCAACGGGCACTTGAAACGCGCGTCGCTGTCGCGAGAACGAACGGAGCCGGTGATTTCAACGAGCGATGTATTACAAACCTATTATTTCGTGGCGCGAGCGCCCGCGTGCCTTTGCTCTCTGCCTTCCTTTCATGCCCCACAGTACCTGTGTGTGAGAAGAACCTACCACGTATCATTTAAAAGCCACTGTGATATTTTCATGAAGGTAAAGGTGTAGGTATAGGTATATATAGCGTGTTGCTATCATCATCATCGTCGTCCCGAGCCGGCGCGGCGGTGTTCGCGCGCGATCCTTCGAACCGGTGGTTGTCCTTGAGCTGCCATCGAGACGTCTTCATCTACTACGTGCCGACCCGTACCGTAGCCTTGTTTAGACCCGGCTACACGCGGGTCAACACGGGTGGTTTCTCTCGTTCGGTAACGAACCGTGTGTTGGGGACCCAATCGATAAAACAGCGCCGCACGCGAATGTTTTTTTTATCGCGTTGGTAGAAAAAAATTAACCAACATGAAATACATACTTCATAATCGTTATTCCCACCATAATGATGGCGCTTCGACCATGGCGACCATGGCGGGGCGAACGGACGTCGCGTCGCACAGAATCAGCAAGGCGCGACGAATGTGTCTCGCGACGCATTCTTAATTCTCGTTTTAAGTAATTGTCGCAGTGTTGCAAAAAGAAATGCCGTCGTTTACCTACCGGCGGCTGCGGCGGCGGCGGCGGCGGCGGGCGAAAGGGAAAAAATGCGATTGTCATGTTCCACACTGAATTAAAATGCGATTTACGTCCGTCGGCGTTTCTCATTGCTTGTCTGTGTTATTGTCGGTGGTTGTATATTAGGTGAAAAAGGTGGAGGCCATCCTACACGTTATCACTATCTTTTTCTCCGGTCTCCGGCGGTTTGCAAACTAGGCGCAATAAGTGCGCGGCGCGAACACTCTTTCCATATCCGTTTCAAACATGTCGCACCGACATGTTTCCCACTCTTCGTGCGCATCGTCAAGCGTATCTTCCAAGGATTTGATCAGCGTACATACCGAACAACGGCTTCGTTCGCAACTCCTTTCGTCGCTTTAGATAATGTTTTGCAATTGTTTCGCTTGAACCGAAACCGCGTAGGTAGAACGTAATAATTGCTATCGAACTGTTGGCGATTTATACGACTGTACGAGTATAGTTACTTTATATCTTATCAATGACCGAGTATTAAATATCAGTTGGAAAAAGCTGCGCGAAAACCCACAAGGCTCAAGACCGCAAGTAATCGAGTTTCGTGTAAACGCGCATCTTGCTAACTACTCACACAAATCGACATAGGTACATATTAGTTATCAGTGCCTACTTTGGTTGGCATACCTTAACTTGTGTGCGGTAGGACCAGGCAGCCAGGCAGGCGAGATTAGTTATCAATCACTCTTCATTCGAGCATGTTATGTTACGTATCGGGTCGTCGCGGATGTCAAAAGTCAGCAATGCGAGGCAGAGCAAACGCAATCGAACGTGAACACGACATTGCGCGTCTCACGCATCCCTGCACACCGTGACGGCAAAATAAAAAAAAGTGCGCTCTCCTAAAAGGGACGGACGCATTGAGATGGATACAATACCGGCGGCGGCGGTAGGTGAATTGCGAAAACAACAGTAATATGCATGTGCGAAAGGAGACATGTGTAATTATTTCCGTGTTGGTCGCGGCGTGCGATTGCATTGCGCGCCCGCATTCAAATTCCAGGTTGCTGCCGAGTAGCCTATTCAAGATGCGCGCGAATGTGAATATGGCGTGAAGTAAAGTGAAGTGAACGTAATCGTGTTTTAATTGAACTGCACTCCTTGCAATTCCTATTCAACATCGCCCCATCGCCCCGTTATAGATGCGCTTAGATGGTTATGCTCTAAAGACCTTTTGATAGTATACTATTGCCAAGCCAATGAAATGTGCATTCAATTGGATTGCAATTGGAAAGAGGCGCATGCATAGCAAAATCGATTCTGACCTCGTCCATTTCAGCTAGTGACAGTTATTCCGAGGCGGTGGTGTTGCTGCGAAACGGCCACACTTTTTATCCATATTTGAACTAAGAGGTTGACATACACACATAACACACACCAACACATACGCACACGCACGCGCACAAATAGTTTTTCGCAAAGCTATTAAGTTTTAAGTATCGTGCGCACGCAAATCAACGGTCGGTTTGCGAGCGCGCGAGCGAGCCTCGCTGGCCGCATGCACTCGACTGGCGATCGTCGGCGGCGGCGGCTCCTGCTTGTTGTTGGCTCGCGTTTGTTCTTCGGCTCTATGCTCGGTTGGTCTCCTCGCCGCGCGCATGCACATACCATCGACATCGCGAACATACCGCGCGATACGTGTGCGGCGAGCGTTGCGTTGCGCTGCGCTGGTGGGTACCCTTTTCTGGTTTGCCTCCTCGTCCTGCCAGCCGCGGTCCTCTCGCGCTGTCGTCGTCATTCGGACAGGTTGTTTCGTCGGTGGTGGCCCCAGCTATCACGGAGGCCTTCTTCTTGTTCTTCTTCTTCTTCTTCATGTGCGTCTCTTCTTGCGCACTTCTTCGTCTTCTTCTTCTTGATGGCGTTGCTTAGGAGTGCATTCAACGGGTCGCTGAGGGAATTGCATTGCGCTACACATCATCTGCGCGCTGCGCATAGAAGTTTATCAGGTTTACAATACAAATAGAGCGTAGATCGCTGGCCGCGAGAGATGGTTGCGATTGCACGCCTCATATCATCATCATCAGCAGAAGCGGTGGCGGTGGCGGTGGTGGCGGCGGGAGCATCATCAGCGCATCGCGAAGCAGTCTTTAATTACGAGATGATCTTTGCGTATATCGCTTCGTTGACGCGCTCGACGCTGCCGTTGTTTTTGACACCCGCGCTACAGTAATAATGTAAAGATTATGATGATGATGATGATGATAATGTCGGTGGCATTGATTCATTTTTGCAAGCGCACATTGTTCACTACATTGATGCATTTCGGTGTAAAACGCGCGCGTGAATGCGATTTTCGTTGCGTTGTTGTTATTTTTCCCAACCAGGTCAAAAGTGAACGGTACAAATACCTAGCTAGAATATTAATATTCCTACGCGCACACAGCATCTGCGGCCACCTTTCAGATTTCTTAAAATCCATGTAAACCCATCGCTGGAATAACGAATTTAACGTTTTCGCGTTTACACTATTGTTCAAGGAGACGTGTATAATAATGTTTATCGCTTTCCGACCATCTTCGGCCACGCATGGCGTCCCGATATTGTATTTTATATTAATGATGATATGCATTATGATTTAATGAAATACATTTACGACGCAACGGCCGCGGCCGGGCGCGCGCGCGCGGTATTTCCGAATGCGGAATGGCATTGGCCGAGGGGAATGTCGAATGTCGCACAGCACGCAAGAGCACCGAAAAATCGTTTCGCCATCCACGAATGTGCGCGCATATGTGTGTGCGTCGTAAATTTGAAAGATTCGGCATGAAAATGCATTGCGCTTACACACAGAGACATCGTCACGCGCATAGCAGGTGGCGTCCGGCGACGGCGCGACGCGTTTATATAATACCCACGGCCCGCGGATGCAATAAACATATTATAAACATGCACAGCACACATACACAATGCCATAGCAGAAGGATTGTTTATTAACGGCGTCCGACTGGATTCGACATGGCGGCGTTCCCGAATATTAACCGCGATATCGTAATTTATCGACTTAATTGTTTCGACGTTTTTGGATGGGACCATCTCTCGCAGAGGGCAATGTATGCTTTCTAAATTATGATGCAATTCATCTTCAAATGTGCATGCTATCCATGCAGTATATTAGCATAATTTCGGCAATGAAGAATCGCAGCGCATTAATTTCGTGCGGCGCAATCCGCAATGTGACGTTGATGAATCGACGCGCGAGGGGCGCGGCAATAATCAGCGGAGCGCAATAATAATTGCAGAGAGAGAAAGAGAGAAGCAAGCAAAGGATGTTTACGCCGACGACGACGACGCCGCAGGCGATGCTCACGGAGATTGCGACGGCGGAGGGCGGCAACAGCTTCTGCCGGCGGCCCGTGGAGAAGATTAGCGTGATCGGCGCGGGCACCGTCGGCGCCGCCATTGCGTACACGCTGCTCGTGCAGGTGAGTTAAGGAACAACTTTGCTACCGTTTCGCGTCTGTGCATACATTATGATGGCCGGGTCGGGATGGCATGGCAGATAAATCAAACACACGTGTGTCGTGTGTGCCGATTACGAATTTTGCGCTCGGTAAATAATCGGCGCTCGCCGTGTGTTCTTCTTCGGACGGACGGCGGTGTGTTGTGTCGCCTAAACCCAGCGACAGTAAAATATTATTTGCTTAATTAAGCGGCCATGAATTATTCATCGGGCGCGCCGCCGTGCCGCGGCGACTCTGATGGGATATAAAAATACACTCAATATATTCATTTCGTTGCATAAATACCTATACTATAAAGTTTAATCGCGGCGTGTGATAACGGCACTTTTTTTTTGTCGCGGGGCATTTCCCACATTCGTAGGATTTGTGCAATGAGCTGGTGCTGATTGACACGAACGAGGCGCTCGCGCGGGGTGAAGCGCTCGACATGACGCACGCGCGCATGTTCCTCAACAGTCCGCGCATCTCGGCGAGCGCCGACTACTCGGCGGCGGTGTCGTCGCGCATCATCATCATCACGGCGGGTGTGCGCAACTTTGACGACACGAAGGACGTCGCAACGCGCCAGAACGCGGAGATCTTTCGCGAGATTATACCGCAGGTGGTGATGCATGCCAGCCAGGCGATCATCATCGTCTGCTCCTATCCGGGTAGGAGCCGCCATACAACACAACATCTCTGTCATTTCTTTACTTATGCGCCAATTTTCAATGACTAGTGGACGAAATGTCCTATGTGGCGTGGAAGCTGAGCGGGCTGTCGCCGCACAAGGTGATTGGTGTGGGCACGTATCTGGAGACGTGCCGCCTGCGTGAGGCGATTGCGTGCAAGATGCACGTGCACTCGTCCTGCGTGCGCGCGATGGTGATTGGAGAGCATGGTTCGCAGAGCAGTGAGTTGTTGTCCATTGTAACCAATTACATAGCTTGTCGTGTCTGACCCTCTTTTCCCACGCCCAGTCCCGTTGTGGTCCTCGGTGAATGTCGCCGGTGTGCGGCTGACTGAAATCAATCCGGATATTGGCTCGCCGCAGGATCCTGAAGATTGGAATTCACTGTTTACGGAACTTGTGGATAGGTGCGCAGTTGTATACGCCCCGATCTTTGCATTTATGTTTGAATGTTATGTTTAATGTTTATGTTTAGTGCTGAAGAAGTGGATTGTTTGAAGGAGTGCGGCACGTGGGGTATGGGCTTGTGCGTGGCGCGAATCGTCCGTGCCATCATGCATGATACCGGCGAGTGCTTTACGATTTCGACACATATTCAGGTTTTAAACAATTTTCAGTACTTTCACACAATAAGTGCGTTTCAATTGCGTTTGATTAAACATTGCCGTATAGGGTTGTCGCCATGGCATAGACAAGGACGTGTACCTTTCGCTGCCGGTGATTATCGGCTGCAACGGCGTGAAGAACATCATCAAGCAGAATCTCAACGAAGACGAGAAGGAGGCGCTACAGAAATCCGCAGACAGAATGTTTGAGTTGCTCAAATCGCTCAGCCTCGACGCGCTGGAGGCGGCGACAATCGATTGCTAAGATCAAGTTAGTGATTTAAATTTGAAAAACAACGGCATATAACGTCGAACGTGGCGTGGTTGATAACAAGGATAAGTGAACAGTAGTCAGCTATTTTGGATTTGCCAATTATAGCCAATTAAAACGAAATTTAATTATTCTGCAATCATTTTATTGCAATATCAGTCGGTCAATCATTGGAAAAATACAAAATTCATTGTTATAAGTTTAGCGCGAACACTACATAAGTATGTTCTACAAAAATGATTTAATCTGAATCCGAATCGGAAGATGAATGTTTCCGCCTTTTCTTACTGCGGCTTTTCCTTGACTTCTTCTTGTGGTGCTTCTTCTTCTTTTTCTTCCGACCATCACTCTCTGAGCTGGAGGACGCGTCGTCCTCTTCGTCATCGCTATCACTATCACTACTCTCGGAAGTGGAGTGCTTGTGCTTTTTGGATTTGGAGCTTTTCTTCTTCTCCTTCTTTTTCTTTTTATTTTTCTTGTCGCCGTCCTTAGTCTTCTGGAGTTTCTCCTGCAGCTCCTTCTCGCGGAGTGCCGTCAATGGCGTCAGGTAGTCGTTCTCCGAATCGCTGCTGGTGCTGCTCACATCCAGGACAATGTCTTTGTTGGGATCGACTTTGATGAAATTCCTGCACTGATATGTGAGGTGGCCGGAGTAGCCGCATTTTTTGCACGCCGGCCGAATGCCCTCCTTGCCGGGCGGCAGCAGACGCGAACCGTAAGTGTTGTCCATAGTGCGTTAATTGCAACAATCACCAACAAAGCAACTGGATTTATTTTACTACCCTTCTATGATTTGATGCGTTGTTTATCGTTGTTTATTTACACAACGACCGTGGGTCAGTCTAAACTGCGAAACAAGATAGCGGTTTGACAAGTGACTGAGAGAGACACCGAGAAACAGCTGAATATGGGACAGGTTTGGACAGGTTGTAGGTTATTTCTATTTGCAATTTTGTGCTCCATTAGATCCGCAGATCATTCCATCAGTCTGGAGCAGTCGTCACATAAGATTATATAATTAATAACACGCTGCTGAAGTAGTGCATTGGGGACAAACTGGAATAGGTAAGCATACATAAGTGTTAATCGTGCATTAATCTCTTTTTTGTGCGAATCCAGGCACTTTAACCTCACATTCGGTGATGTAACTTGCAGATCGCCTCTTAATGTCCTTACAAATTGGCCGCATTATCAGTCGCTATTCGATCGTAACAACACTCCCTGTCTTTGTAGCATCCGCGATTTATTTCGACTACACAACTACCCAGGCAGACAAAAAGAAGAAGAAGCAGTAGCATGATTAAATTTCTTAAACGACTAGTGCCGCCAGGCATTGGATGGGGCATAATACCAGCAACGGGTTTTGCATTTGGCTGGTTTTTGGATATGAAGGAAGACGAGAGGATGACGCTGTTCCGAGATAAAAGTGCGCTCTACGGGCGCGAAGTTGACAAACCGTCATGGCCATGAGCCACCAATATTTAATCAAATTGTAGATATTTAATGTGAAATTGATGTAATACATAGTGCAAATGTAGTACTATATATCTATCTTAACTTAATATTGCCACAATTGTCGAAATTATAGGAAGGTATGCTTAATTTCTTCAATATCTCCATCTCGCATCAGTCTCAGCAAATCAAATGCTTGTCGCTTGGAGTCATCTGTCCATTGTGGTGGTGGATTACAGTTTTGGGTGTCATCATTCCAATTGATAGGCTGACAATCATTCAAATTCGTTCGGAAGTCCTCCCAGCCGTGGTCCACGTCTTCATAGGTGTGCGCGGACACCGAGTCTGAGGACGATGTGATCGAGTTGGCTTTCTTCATAGATCGACCGGCAAACATTGCACTCAATGTGAATTTCTTTTTGGGCTTGACGCTCACTGAAGAGGATGACGTGCCATCGGATTCGGCGACGTCGGGATTTCTCAAATTGGATCTCATTGTCAGTTCTGTTAGATCCGGTGCTCTCCTTGGCTTCATGTCTTTTTTGATGTTCATTTCCTTGAGGGGACTATGTGATTTGAAACGTACTCGACGTTCGGAGGCAATTCGAGTAAATTTGGGCGGTTTGGAAATGTTTTGCATGTTCAGTTTGCGACTTGTCTGAATGATTATCGAATCCCCGCAGTCGGCCGAAAAGGATGTATCGTTCTTGTCGTACGTTGATCGAACATCTGTATGGATTAAACATTTAGTTACATATATGGAATTATAGCATTTATCTCAACCTACTTTTTGCGGGTTTGTTGTCTCTGGCGCGTTTCAAGTACAATTCAGCACGTGCGTTCTTCTCCTTGACGATGCGCTCCATTAACGCGACCTTCTTCTCCTTTTTGGCAACATTGTGTTCGCGTTCCTGCAATTTTTGTTCAGCGATTTTCAATTGGGCATCTCGCTTACGCACATTCTCCAACTTGGCCTGGTAAATCTGTTCGTAATTATTATTATTGATATTTTCGCAAATTCCCGAGTCTTCAGAATTTGCTTCTTTGCTTTCTTTGTTAACATCGTTTGGTATAAATAATTCCTGCCCAATTTCATAGCCCTGCTTCAACAGCACCGTTGGATGGCAGAGAATCGCCTCAAGCGTGGGCGCAACGTCCGAATCGGGATTAGTGAGGAATGACAAAAGATTATGTAAATCTTTTGAATAGTATTCTGGGAAGGATTCGTCCCGTTTGAAAATCAGTTGCAAGTAAACGATTTGATGTATCAATGCAGCTAAATCGTTGATGCTGCATGGCGCCGATGGTTTGGCATCCAAGGAGCAGTTTAACAATTTCACATTGCCTTGAATATCCACGAACGTATCAAGCAATTTAAACGGTGTGATTAGAGTGCTATCTGTTTTACAAATCTGCGCCAATTTGTAAAGCAAACTCCAAATAAAGCACTCGTTCAAATGTCGATTCGTCTTGATGCACGATTGAATTATATTCTCCAGGGAACCATGTTTGCAATATTCGGTCACCAAATACACGGTGTTTGTCGATTCGTGCAGAATATAGCTCGATAGATGCAATAATGCCGGATGTTCTTGTGCTTTGCGCTCTTCGATGCTTGCCGAAATCTGTGTGATATTCGCTTTTGTTGTTTCGTAATTAATCGCCTTCCACATGAACACTTCACTGGTCAATTTACTCTTGACTTTAAAGCAAGTCGAGTTTAAATTGGTGCTGAGAATGCCCAACACTTCATAGTCTTCAAAGCAAGCCATTATGATCGTTAATTACGCAATTATTGCGGTAGCTGTTTCACACATGCTACATAAACACAACATTCCACCGGTTACACCCGCACTATGATGCTATGTTAAAGGGCAAATGCATCTAGAAACCCGTGCTGAAAACAAGTTCTGCAAGCTAAGTTCTTGCCCAAACGCAGGTACAAAAGAAGTTTTTCAAGTATCGCTTTGACTCGGTGATCTCCGGTTCGCCGGCTCGTTTGATTCGTTGGCGAGGAATTTTAACGGTTAGAATGCCGAGGCGAGTGGGAATGGAAGCAACGCGTTGCTTGCATCTGTGTTGCCTTCATTTGCATTGCGTACAACCACGAGAACCACCACATTCACCAATTGTGTGCGAATCACGAATTCGCGCGCGCAAATGAGCCATTAGTGGGTGCAGTAAGTAAGTGTGTGGCTTTAAAATTTAAAGAGACTCGCCCAGATCAAAGTTCTCAGGCGGAATGGCTCAACCATCGGTCGCGAACTATTTCAACACGCGGAAGCGCAGTAATGCGGTCGAGCAAGCGAAAATATCGAGGGCACGTAAAGTGCTTCATCACGAAAACCCGGCCGACCACCTGCAGCAGGCCCCGTCGCAAAAATTGGGCAACCATGCTGACGGTGTGGAATCGAAACCAGCCAAACTGCCCGCCGAGGTGATGGCTGTGAACGCCAAAATCGCTGAAGTACTCGCCAAGAGCAGCGAGACCACCGTGACGAAGGCCCGTAAACCTGTGCGGAGCACACGGGCAAAGAAGCCAAAAGTAGTCGACAGCAATCAGCAGACGATTCAGGCGATGATCACTAGCATGGTTGCTAACAAAGCACCAATGCAGGAGAAGAATGGGGAGGTATGTGAGAGCATCACTAAAGATGATCCAATTGAAGTGCACCGTACGCCCCCGTCGACGCCAACGAAGAAGATGAATGCCATGGATAAGATTAAGATGACTGGCAAGGAGATGGATATCAAGGAAATTAGACAACGTTTGACAAGAAGCAATCGCTTGGCTGAATTGAAGGCTTCAATGAAACGATTTGATGCCTTGGATTCGAAACTGACTGAGAGGCAGAAGCAGAAGGAGCCAGTGCCAGAATCACCTTCACTGAAGACTTTCAAGTCGATTGAGCTGGAGGTTCATTTGAGGTAACTTTGCTTATAACTCCAAGTAGCAACTTGTTCTATACAACCTTATCTTCCATATTTTTAGTCCTCATAAGTCAGCCACACCAGAGAAGACCTATCTCAGTCCCAGGAAGGATTCCACAGCTAAAAGGAATTTGCTCAATTTGTTGAGTCCAAGCAAGAATGCTGTTGCATTGCCCAAGATGGAGAATCAAATGATGCTTATGGAAAGACTTGCACTGAGTCTGCCCTACAAGTATAGAATGCTGGCAGAGGTATTTAGGGGAGTTGACACTGTGTGCCAGATAATGTTTAATCGCAAAGAAACCATCACATTCAAAAAACTAAAACCCGCCGTCGAAGAGTTGGTGAAGCGCAATTTGTATGAGCGCCACCTGAGCCAGATTCAATTCCTCTACGCGGATGCATACAAATTTCGCCAGGAGAAAATTCGAGCGTACGGCTCTAAGGTTGAAACGTGGGAACTGGTTGTCGAGCCGGTGATTGCGAAAGACGCGATGACATCCGACGTGCTGCTCGAGCGACGTCGCAAATTATTCCAAGCGCTCATCGATCGAGTGAAAGTGTACCATCAGGAATTCCTGTCATCGCTGGAACCGCCGATCAAGGTGGATTCCAGCAAGATAACGCGCTGGCATCCAGAGTTCGACATCGAACGCGTGCCGGACATCGATCTGGGCGAGCTGCCGCAGCCGCCCCAAGAGGACAAGCTCACCACTGGCAAAGATGTGCTGGAGCGCGCCAGGACAATGTTCAACTGCAACACACGCATGGAGGCGGCACTGGAGCGCTTGAAAAATGCCCAAACTGCTTCGCCTGTTGCAACAGAAATACTGCCCGCCGTCACGCCGAACGCGCCTGTGCCAACAACGGAAACCCCTGCATCCATTCTGAAAGGCATTCCCAAATCGCTGCTGGAGAAGATACGTCAGAAACAGGCGGCAAAAGCGCTGGAGACGATGACCCGATCGGACGAGAAGGACAAAGAGATTCAATTGTATTCGCATCTGCCCGAAATTGCGCGACTCACGCGCAATTTGTACGTTTCCGAGAAACGCAGCGTGCTGCAGTTGGACGTCGTGGTCGAGAAACTCGGCAACTGTATTCGGACGTACATGGCTAAAACCGAAATCGAAGCAAGACTGAAACTCATCGAAAAGGAGGTGCCGTACTGGCTGATGTTTCACAACATTCGTAATCAAGTCTACATCAAAATCTCAAAGGACACCGACCTGAGTTTAATCATAAGTAAATTGGACCAAGTTCTAAAACAGAAGCAGTCCGTATGACTGACTTTCTATTTGACGAAAAATATATCCATCGCGTGAATAGATTATTTTATTTAAAATTCAATTCAAGATGTACTTTATCAATTTTTGAATAATAACTGTTTAACGAATAAAACGTAACAACGTCGTGTTTATTATTAATTATATAGTAACAAGATTTTAATACTTAGTACAGTGTTCTAGTCTCACTTACGGTTGCTGAGGCGCGTTCGACGCTACTGTCTAGCTCAAGTAAAAATCATTTGTGACGGTCTGTTCGATTTCGATCAAAATGTTGTACAATCGCTTTTTGATTTCCTCGTCGGGCGATATGCGCGACTTGCCAAATCCGCTTCCGGGATGCGCGCACTGACGCAGAATGGACGCCAGCTCGCCGGGCGTGTGCTGCGTAATGAGCAAGCCCGGTATCATGATTGTGTTCGACATGCGCCAGCCGAGAAAGATTTTCTCGCAAACGATCTGCAGATTGCTGTTCGTCACGTGGTTGCTGCAGCGACGCGTTTCCCGGTTGCACGTCGACCGGCAATCATAAAATTCGCAGTCATCATCCGTATCACATGCATCCAAATCGCGAATGATGTTATTCACCGCCGAGCGCGGAAATACACCGACCAGATCGATGAATTTGATGCGTGTGCCCTCCTTGACCAGTCCGAAGTGCTCCAGCTTGATATCGCACAGGTGGAACGGCTCCTGGAAGCTATTCTCCAACTCCTCGATGAGTTCGACGATCTGAATGGCGGTGCGCAGTCGAATGGCCCAGTCCTCCTTCGTGTCGCTGTCGAGCGACAGAATCGACGTACCCGTGCCGCCGCCCTGAATCGGGTCGAGGTATTCGACGGCGAAGTACGGTCCGCACGTGCCCAACAGTTGCGGGAAGATATCGCGTTCGGAGAAGATTGTCGAGAGCAGATACTCGTTGTCCTGAATCAGCAGCCAGATGTTGTCCAATTCTTGCTGGCGTTTCTTGATGTTGGTCTCGATGTACATCGGTTTGAGGCGCGTCAGCCGCTGCGCCGTGTCGCGCGAGAGCGTCAGGTTGAACTTGTTACGCACAATCGCGCGCACGGTCGCGACAAATTCGCCCTCGCTGGGGTATTTCAGCACGCCATTGTCGTACCAGTGCAGATCGGGCACGAGCTCGGCGGACACGCTTTTGAACACCAGCCGCGTTTTGTGCCATTCGCCGCTGAAGACGGCCTCTTTGGTCGACTTGAACGAGTGGCAATTGATGCTGTGGATCGCGTGGTGCGTACACATCGGCGCGCACACCGAGCCGATTGCCTTGCCATCTTCGAATAGTTTGCACTATAAATTGAAATAAAAAAACTCATCAATATTACCTAACTATTGATATTGCAGGTACAAAGGGTACAAACTTACCATGCGATTGATGTGCACCCATGCCTGCGCATTGGTGCAAATCACGTTCCAGCGCACGAGGAAGTAGAAGAGTGTGAGCAGCAGGAAGGCGCACGAAACGATCGTGAATCGGTGATAGTACAAGCATCCCGGCAGTCGGCGCACAAAGAGCATAATATCTGATAGTTGGACGTTTTGCGGATCACATTTTATGCGACGAGGGGGTGGTGGTGGTG
Source organism: Myllaena sp. GC000078 (assembly GCA_030264135.1). Classification (NCBI taxonomy): domain Eukaryota; kingdom Metazoa; phylum Arthropoda; class Insecta; order Coleoptera; family Staphylinidae; genus Myllaena; species Myllaena sp. GC000078. The sequence goes on along the minus strand of JARJDR010013295.1, from coordinate 8,701 downwards.
GTGGTGATGTACGTCGCGGTACGTGCCGGGATGCGTGCGTGCGGTATTACATCCCCCATTCGACGCAAACACGTCGGCGGCGGCGGCGGTGGTGGCGGCGGCGCGTTGCAGGCGTGTTGCGCAGTGAGCGTCGCGTTGACCCCCCAATGCGGCATCGCGCAGCACTGGCGTCGACGCCGGCGAATCAATTTATCGGATTTCCTCTTGCGAATCTTTCCACCTATCTACCTACCAACCGTTTACGACACCCCGCTTGCGCCATTCGCTTCTGATCGTGCTATTAATAAACTTATTAAGGCAAATGGAACATACTGGCGAGCGCGCAAGTGCACGTACGCACGTTGTTATTTCGGTCACATCGAGATTGGAGATGCATTCGTGCTCCATAAAACTTGAATGAATCTCGGGCACTCGCGGCGGGAGGCTTACTTTGCTTAGCTCTCTCTCCACAGCTCAGTCGTGTTTGAGCGCGCGCGCGGGCGCGGGTGCGTGTTTGCAATTGACCTTCCGGCGCCCTTGGTGTTTGAATTTGTTATCATCACAGCGCCACACCTCGTTGATTCCTTCCATCGCCGCGCATAGCACCGTGTAGTATTATTAGGTAATGACCCCAAATTGTTTGTTTGTCTACTTCTCCGGCCGCCAACTGTAAAGCGCCCTGCGTTTCCTAGATTTTAATTGCGTGCGGAAATTGGATTCGCAATGGCGGTCGATAACTATCAGAATGATGCAACGTCATTGCTCGTCAACCGTTTGAAATCGATCGATGGCATTGGTCGGATGCGCTCTTCCTCACTCGACGATGCCGCCGCCGTCGTCGGCGCCGGTGCAAAGTTCGAAAGCGACGCGATTGTGTGCCATGCGAGCGAATGCGCCGTGCCCGAGGTGGGCGCGGAGTGCGCCGACGAACTGACCATGGCCAATCTCATCGTGCACGAAATTGTCGAGGAGATATTTCTGTCACTGTTTCCTTCGTGCACGCCAAGCGAAAGTGCTGCCGATGATGTATGGTTGAGCGCGCCGCGCACGCAGCGCTCCTCGTCGTTGCGCACGTCCAAACCGACACCGTCGCCGGAGCCGGCACGCAAGAAGATCGTGCGCTTTGCGGACGCGCTCGGCTTGGATTTGGCCGATGTGCGCACGTACCTTGATGACGGCGCGCCAAGTGTGCCGCTATCGGCGTACCGCGATCTCATCATCGTTGATGATCTGTGTTCGCTGAAATTCCCGCTGCCACCACCGCCGTCGTCGTCGTCGCAGGCAACAACATTGATTGCGCTATTTCAGCAGCCCATCCACGGCGCACTCCTGTTGAACCGCGTGACACTCAACGGTGTGGCACTCGAAACCGCAAGTGTCGACCACAATGCGAGCTCGTTATGCGTGCGAGGTCGCATTCGCGTGCGCAACCTGGCCTATGATAAGACGGTGCACGTGCGATTCACAACAGACGGCTGGAAAACTTCCACCGATGTCGAGGCGGATTACATCGAACCATCCAACCAAGTGGATAATAACGATGACGGTTATACGGATCGCTTTGCGTTTGCGTTGCATACCCTGCAGCCATTGGCGGTCGGTGAGCGGCTTGAATTCGCCGTGCGCTTCGCCTGTAATGGCCGCCAGTTCTGGGACAATAATAACGACCGCAACTATTGCTTTCAATGCGTGACCAGCGTGCCACCGGCGCCGCCACCAAATATCGACGATCAATTCGCGACGTTCTATTAGTAAGTAATGCATGCAATGCGAGTGTTTCTAATTGGTTTGGATGGTAATCGCGCCTTTCGCTAATCCAATTGCAGGAATTCCACGTAAACATGCCCACACGCACACACGCCCTCAAAGTTGTAGGTTGCTGGCCACTTAAACACCCCCTTTCAGTTTTCCCGCCTGTGATAAGTAGTTGCTTGGTTGACCACTCCGCACTCACAATCAGTTCCTTAGCAAAACGAGTATTTCTTAGTTGTGTGTGTTTTCTTATGCCAAACATTGTCGTCCATCTATATAGCAGTGATAAACACACGGAAGATCAGCATCGGCTTCAGGAGTTGGAGCAGCAGTTGGAAGCGGTTGATGTGTTGGCACCGCCTTTACTGGTGACGGCTATTGAATCTCCTCCAGTGCTTAATAGCGCGCAAGTGCAAGAGTACATTACTCGCTCGCTCAACAAGCACAATAGCGAGATGCATTTGGAGAAATGCAGCGATTCCAGCATCCAAATGCAGGTGTTTTTCGTCATCCTGCTCGTATCAATATTGGGTTTGTACATCAAAAAGATGCTGCTGTCTTAAACTGAACCAACTGAACTATATGAACGACGTGTGATCGTTTGGCATACAATACATGTAGTCGATGTATTTTAGCGTATATTTATATACAATGTTATAAATACGATTTATATACTTATAAACTCTAGAGCTCTAGACGAGAGAAGGGCAATAATAAATTATTCGATTGTTTTGTACAAGACTGATGGGCGTAAGTAGTAAGTACACCTACTTACAATTAGCATGTGCATTGATGTGCAGATAGTCGGGCCTAAACTCACTCAAAAGCATCATTACATCCTTACATGTGCACTATGGATTCTAAACGCGGGTGTTTATTAGCTGGGAACGCATTGCGTGTAAGTGGATGTGTGTGTGTGCAAAAGTGCGCGGCGATCTCCTAAATTAAATCACATTTCGTAGTACATATTATTAATAATTAAAATATTATTAATTATATAGTATCATTGGAATCGATGTGGTTATTGTGGGTGGGTTGCGATCATCGTGCGGGAATACGCAGCGCGGCCAGCTGCTGATGCAGTCGTTGCCGGCAGAACTGATAAAATTCAATCTCCTTGGTGAAGTTGGCGCGCACCAGATTCTTCACCTCTTCGTTGACGGGCGGTTTGAATGCGTTCCGATTGATGTGGTTATACCGATTGATTTCATCTAAATAAAAAACAAAATTTAGCACATTTATCGAGCGGCTTGACTGCGGTGGAACGCACTCCAATAAACATCTTTGGCACCGGTGAAGAAGCGCGGAATGTAGTGCTCGAGCACCGTCAGCGTGCTGTTGATGTCCTCCAGCACGCCAACAACCCCGTAGTGCTGCTCCACGGCGCGCTTGGCACGTTGCAGTGCGCCCTCCGTGTTGAACGGCGTGCACGCGTAGTCGTGCCCACAGAAGAACATCGACTGCCGACGATGGTCGCCGATACCCTCGCGCGTTTCACCCGTTTGATAGCGGCACTCTCTATCGCCTGATAGAACGCATGTCTCGAAATCCTAAATTCAACAGAGCAGTAAATAAATTGAAGATTGCACGTGAGCAAAAGAAACCATTACTTTCTTCAGCCATTTTGGATCCGGCAGCGGGATATCCGGAAACGCAATCTTTCGCTCAACGTAGTACCATGGTGCGCGGACGTAGTAATACCAGGAGATGACGCGTTCCACCGGATCGCGCACGATGTTCACATAGATCGGCTCCGGTAAACCAAATTCGGAGAAATTGGTGAAACACACGTGCTTGATGTAGACACTTGGTGTGTCGTAGCTGCTGACCATGGCGGCGAGCGCCGCCTGATCGTCGGGCGCCATGCGCACCGTCTCGACGCGCTGTACGCGATCCTGATGGAAGCCGAACTCATTGAGCATGCTCAGGCGACGCAGCAGCTCCATGAACGTTTGCGAACCGACTTTCGGCACTCGATTGAAGAACAATACCTCCTGCTGCGCCTTGCGTGTGTTGTTCACCTGCGACGGCTCCAGCGGCATCGCCATCATCTGTCACAGGCAAACAAAAGTGTTGTGTTGTCGCATTCGCATTCGAAACGTATCACAATTATGCTTGCTGATGATTGTATGACACAGCGAGAGACATTGTTGCTGTTGTCTTCGCCGATACACGCCGTGCGTATGGATGCGGCCAATTTGCGTCGCGAGAACAATGGTTTAGCGAGCATGGCGGCGGCGTAATCGGAGCACGAAATCGAGTCGCATTCAATAGGTTTGCAGTTGCTTTTCATGCGCCGCATGCGTTCACCCCACGTTGAGGACGTTGAACATGAACAAATATCTTTCTTTCTTTTTTTTTTTGCCAATTTTCGTTTCGTGGAGCGAATAATCAATTCGTAACAGATTTATGCGTTTGGCTTGTATCATCATCATCGTAACATCGGGCGTCGGGCGTCCAAGTGTGTTTCCGCATGGCGCGTCATTCGCAAGTTCGATGCAATTAAATACGTGCTAAGTGTGTTATGTATATAAAGCAGGCGTATAATGCTTCTTGCTGCCGCTTCGAATCTCGGATGCTCGGCTTACCGTTAACGGTAAAATACAATATCGTTCGTATACAGTTATAAGTGCACTAATTTTAATGCTCTAAGCAATAAGCCTAACCGTTCGCCTCACCACCGCATCGGTCTACGTGTGAGTGTACTAGAATGCCTTCATCTCATGCGCGAATTCCCGCCAATTTTTGCCTTGCAGCACAATCTTTCTCTCTGCGCGAATGCGGCGCGTGCTAAGTAGTTTTATACATATTGCCGAGATTTTACGGATGGTAGATAGAAATAGAAGAAGCAGAAGAAGCACATTGCGCAACGGTCGCTCGGCGAGTGACCGACGAGCACGACGAGCGAACGGCGATAATCACGCCGATGATGGATTTGGCACACACGCAAATATTGATTCCCTGTTTAGCGGCCGGCGCGCGGATGAGAGAAAGTACGCGAAAGACGCCGTCCGCAAGTTCATCACATCATCATTTTGCCGCTTCCAGAGCGCGCACCGCATGATCGGGTGAGCGGCCAGAACAGTTAATCAGTAACACGGCCTCAAACAACTACATAAGTAACCATGTAATAGTCCATAGGTGTACGTTTGCGTGTGTCTGTGTTTCGAAAGAAAAGTCGCTCTATTCGACGAATATCGGTTAGAAAGGTAAAAAAAGCTTTTCTTTGTCCTGCTCTGCGAAAACTCACCTCGCCACCGGCGCTCTGTAGATTCTTCATCGATGACTTGGCGCTAGCACGCTGTTGGTGTTGCTGCATCTCCGGCTGAGCGTCACCGCCGTCGCTGTCGCCTGCAAATTACAATAAATTCGTTGTTCTCGTTGCGGCACTTAACGTGGAGCGGCGAGCGGCACAATGCATTCGCGCATTAGCATTGACACACAAAGATAGATCGGCAAGCCGCGAGCGGGATTATAACCGTCGCCGCCAACTACAAACAACAAAACGTTCTAATCTCCAGCGCCGGTGAAGTGAATGTTATCGGGGGCGTTAATCTGCTTTTGTAACGGCGGTGAAAATATCGTCACCTCTCTCGTCATGGGCGTTATTTCACACATTTTTGCCTATTCCAATGATTGTTTTCGCACGTTGTCTTTTTCGACGAAAAAGAAAACAGCAAGACAACAAACGGCAGCCAAGTGTTTGGCGGCAATGGGATTTCAATTAACCACGCGCATGATTAGCACTCACCGGACACGAGTTGATTGCTGGCCATCGACACCTCATCGGGCTGCAGTTTGATTTCCATTTCTTTCAGCCGCGTGCTGAGATCGCGCGTGTGCAGGAAGAGGAATAGCGTCGTCGATATTGCGATGAGCGCAATCAATTCGCTGGTTCTGCGAAGAAAGCAATTAATTCTCCCTATCATTTCGCACGCGCAGCCACACACACATGGTGATAGTCGATTAGATGTCTTTATATAAATTACTAGATGAGTGCGGTGCATGTGTGCGCAGAACGGTGAAAGAAAGCAAGCAAGCAGGTGCTGTAATCGCATTATTTTCTCGTGGCGGTGTGCGTATTACGGAAAAGAGAAAAGTGAATGTGTGGCAGCGATGCCGGCGAGTGGAGAAGAAGAGGATTTGTGAAGGGTTCGTTCGATAGACGATGGCGACTTTCATATCGCGAATGAATCGACATCACCGCCACCGCCGACGCCGACGCCGCCGCCGCTACCATGGTTCATCATTACGAACACAAAATGCCCACATATATTGATGAGCATTTCACTTTCGCCCGTTCGCTTTATGATTATTACACGCAATGGTAATGTTCTAATTCGTACGCTCGCACGCGGGCGCACATGGACCGAAACTAAGTGGTTATGTGGTCTTCAAAAAATTTTCAAACTACACCTGGCAAGCAATTGGTGGATTACACGAGGCCGAAATCATCATCGTCATCGTCGTGTGCTCACGCTTATACTGCTGCTCAGTGGCGCGCACGCGTTAATTCAGTTTAAACGCCCGTCTGCTGCGCGTGCGATTTGAAATTATTTTATCATTGCAACAATTTAAGACTTTCACTCATCCATACGGGACAGGAAGCGTGTCCAAACGGATGGAGGGCAACTGCACTCTACCGTGTTGCTTTGCGTCGAATAGCATACCTAGCTGATAGCAAAAATGCCATTCCAGAAAATTATCAATAACTACCGCATACCTGCTGTAGGTGAAGCGCTTGACGAGAATATCGAAAACCATCGCGGCGTTCGTTGAGTTGCGTGGATGAACGGAACGGCGGTTGTTGGGTGCACAACGCATAAACGCGCTTTTTGCAGTAATAATGCGCAATGACAAAAAATACGGGAGAACAGATTGCATATAATACCGTAGATTTGTTTGATGTCGTGCGGACGGCCAGACAAATTGCAAACAAAATGAGATACATATTTGTATAATGAATTTCTTTTTTCCATTTCGTTCGCGTTTTTTCTACAAACCGCTGACGATGACGAGTTTCACTCGTAAGTTTAATAAGCAAGTATGTACATAGTATGCATTCAAAGATAGTTCTCGGAATAGAAAATGTTTTGTTGTCACCGAAAGTGCGCAATGTTATCGCACTGGACAACTGTTCTTTGGCGTTTTATGAAGATTTAAGAGTGCCACCAGAGTGCTCTAATGCTCTACATTGAGTTCATGAAATGTGTATTAGCCACAGATACACATACGCATGCGTGCGCGTTAGAGCATCAAGATTAGAACTTTGAAGATTTGACCTGAATATTATTTTAAGCGTGCATCCACTTTACACACACACACACATCGACCCAGCCCAGCCGAAAGTATGTTTATAGCTTTTTGGCCTTACCTCCGTGGAACCATTCTGCGCTTGTAATGGTCGATCATGCCTTATATATTTCGCGGTTGCCGACGCGTTGATTACTTTGCGCGCCGCGAACTTGAACTTGAACTCCGGTGCGAAATTCAACGGATGCTTTTATGCATAATTGATATCGATTGCATCGAAACAACTATGCATCAATGCGCTTTATTGTTATTGGTGTCGGATGTCAGTAGGTAGAAGAAGTCGGCGCCGATTCATCTGTTTCTGTTTCTGTTATGAATAATCGTAGATTAACGGTTTCCCTCATTAAACAAACACACATGCACACGGCCGGCCGCACCGCATCGCACGCATCTTCAGCTGCAAATCCACCAGCGCCAAACACACGCGCGCACACACACGCCGAGCACTCACTCGCCAAGGCACTTAATGTTGTGCGAGGCGAAACACACAACACAACACACGGACGCAAGAAGCAGGAAGAAGAAGAGCGGCGAACGCTCCGGTTACGGCGTCGTCGCCGCCAACAGTCTGCGAAGAACTAACTGCGCTTTTGCGGCGACGCCGCGTGTAATACATATTTATATCTTGCCTCCTCTCTAAGCAACATTTTCTGCGTTTGCCATCCCGCCCCGACGGCGTCGTCCGTCGTTGTCGTCTGCGATGTGTGTGATTAGCGCGGCGGGAAGAGCGCTAATCTAAAGCGAATCGCGGAGGAAGCGTTCCGACATTGTTTGCGCTGGTGGCGCGCGTGTGTGTTGTAAGTTCGCGAGACGCATTAATGTCCTCTTTGTTCGTCGCCGGCGGATTTGCGCTGCCAGAATTCATCTAATTATAAGCTTGTTGCTGGTTGCTTGTTACTTGCTGCTCTTGTGCTTTGAAACACTTGTACTACAATCGGAAGATCATCGCATTGGTTCCGGTTCATATACAGTTGACGGATGATGCGTATCTAATCAAAAAGTGGATTATTTCAAACCCAGCTGCTTTTAATTCTGCTTAATTATTGTTATTTAGCGGTTTTTAGATTTATTTGCCTTGTTTGGCACAATTGGCATTTTAGAATTGCCATCAGTTTTCCTTTCACATACTTCAAATGATTAAATTTGCAATGGATTTTGAGCGATGATTACTTTTCACATTCTCTTTATTATTTATTGATGGTTTAAGAGACTCCTCAGTTACTAATTCAAAAGTTATGTGTGAAATTATGAGTATTGTATAATTATTGTACATATTCATCCTTTATGCATTAAATAAGACAATATAATCTTTGCATTTGTTATAACCGCGTGGACAAACTTATCTAACAATAAGCATTGAGTATAGAATCTTGTATGTACGGTACACCCCGGCTCGCCGTGATCACCTCGCTGTGGGACTCCTTGCCACGAGCTGATATGCGGCGGGCAGTTCGCCTCGAACCCAGTTCGCCATTACCCCAGCTCGCCTCGAAGGGAAATGCGAATGAATACTGCTTAAATGGTTTATTGCAATCGCACGTACATAAATCAATACAATACATTGGTTCCTCCATACGGGAATTCAAATTATTATTAATTAATGTATTTCCCTTCATTTATTTGTTGAAACGACATGTTTCGGGCTACTTCAGGTCTT
>JARJDR010013281.1:0-18898 GCA_030264135.1 Myllaena sp. GC000078 | reverse complement strand
AATCAACGATTGTCATTGTAACGCTTACTGAGTTTTTCAAAGAAATTAATAATTATCGTACGAGAATATATAGTCGCCATTATTGAAACATGATTGAAAACATCAAAGTGTCATACACGAATAATTACAAATCATGCAATTTTTTCTCGTCGATAATATTGACATGGGCAGACAATGTCATCCTGCTTGGACAGCAATAAACATCATTGTGTAAAAACGACCTTATACTGCAGATAATGCATCTGTTAATTAATAAGTCTGTATACAAGAAATTAACCGATGTTAATCCAAATATATTGAAAAGTAATTGCAACTGCCACGTTATACATAATGCAGCCAGACACGCATGTAAAGTAATGTCTCTCGATGTTGAAAATTTGGTACTAAAAATATATGCTGAATTTTCCATGAGCGCTAAAAAAATGAAAGAATTAAAAGATTGTTTTGATTTTTTGGAATTGAAATATGACAACATTATTCGACACGTGCGAACAAGATGGCTATCTTTACATAGAGCTCTTGACAAAATTATTACTGCCTGGTCAGCGATTAAACTGTATTTTATAAATGTAGGGGAAGAAGATACACACAAAATAATTTGGCAATTCGTGAAGGATAGTGCAGACAAAATTGAAGATGACAAAGATAATTTGTCTTTAACTGAATGTTATATTTACTTTATACATCATTTTATGGGAGTTATGAATCAGCACATATTGGAGCTTGAAAAGGAATCTGTAACAAGTTCCGAATTGCATGATATAATGTTATCTCTGAAGAATAAACTTGAAAATAGACTAAAAGATGAATTCTTCAGAACTAAAGTTCATTCAAGTCTTGAGTTCTTAACCGTCGATGAAAAACAAAAATTTGAGGCTGACGCAAAAACAGTGTATATAAGAGCTGTTAATTACTTGGAAAAATTTTACAATTTTGAAAGCAGTCCATTTAAATATTTTTCTGTGATTTCCCTTAAGAATGAAAATTTCAAACATCAAGATTTTTCAGATGCTGCAAATAATGTAAAAATGGAATTTGATGGCGATAAATTATACGATGAAATATGTGCCCTTAAAAACATCTTTCCTTTCATCAAATCGCTCGATTTGCCTGTTGATGCGAAATGGGTAAAAATATTTTCAAAAAATAATTTCAATGAATTGCCTAAACTTGTCGGCAAAATTTTATCAATTTTGGTAAGTAACGCCTACGCGGAACGAATTTTTTACTTAATGGGCAATAGACAGATAACACTGGTCAACAGCCAAAAAAAAGTCCAGGGTTTTCCAGCGGAATTAGACTAATTTTGATGCCCTGAGTACGAAAATGACCTTCATTTTGTTCAATCAGGTCAGGATTCTGAGATACAGCCATAGGCCTACCTGACGAGCCATACAGCCAGGNTTTTTTTGCTGTCGACCAGTGTAAGCCATATAGTAATGACCTGGCTGTATGAGCTCGTTCAGGTATGTCTATGGCTGTATCTCCGAATCCTGACCTGACTGAATAAAACCAAGGTCATTTTCGGACTCAGGGCATCAAAATTAGTCTAATTCCGTTGGAATACCCTGGACTTTTTAAAAAAAATGTTTTTTTGTTGCGCAGTGTAATTAATACGGGGTTGATTTGAGCTTCATCATAACTTTGAGATTGCATTCGCGACCGGGCTCTATTGAACTCATTTTATGCCGATTGATGTGCTTAATTTGTGGAATTATAATCGACTAATAATAGTCGAAGGTACATAAAAAAATTGCAATAAAAGAACTGAACTAGGAGATGTTATGATTGACAATTAATGTATATTATCAAGTTTTATATAATTTCTATTTTGTCTTGAACATACTCCATGCCCATATTCTATATTCGTTCTATTATCTCATGTGGTGGAAATTGCTATGCAAACTACTGCAGAAGAAATTTCTTTCTGCAGTAGAGTGGATGCAATATATAGCGCGCAGCTGCTAGTGTAATTCTACAAAAACAAAAATAAGAAGCTTTCGGTTATTCTACGAAAACATCAACATAGAATATTGTATAACATTTTTGCACTCGGTAGTCATATGGAAATTTACGACAACGCATTAATAATTTATCACATAACATTTCAGTCTTTTATACAATAATATGTTTGTTTAAGATTTCAAAGAAAGAAATCATTGATGTGAATTGCTCGTGATAATCCAAAATTGAAAACTTTGAAAAGATTATGTATGTGCAGCAAGCGCAAACGTCGCATTCATAACTTTATCCGTTTAGCGCCCGCAGTGGTTTCACAAATTTCGTCGCGCCCTCGGCCACGATATTAGAGAGATATCTAACTTTACACCGCATATGTATATAGTTTGCGATTTCTTTCCAAAACTTTTAAACACGATAATCGCAAAACTAAAAACTTGTGCTTCAAAAAGTTTCATCCCATCCGATTATGGGGATAATAAATATAATTTTCAAATAATTATAAATATGACGACAGAGGATACTTTTGCTGCAAAATAACGAATATTTACGAGTAGAACAAAAGCTAATGGCTGAATACGATTTGGCCAGGCAAAACAAACATAATGCAATTTACCACCATATGAATATTCATGTATTCATGTGGTTCGACACTTTGACTTCCTTCTTTGTTCCTTGCGCATTTTCATCTCTCCAATATTCGAGCGGCTTTCTATATTTTCTCTGGGCGCGCGCGCGTAGGTGTGTATGTTATTGAACACACAGGTGTGTGCCGACCGAATGCGCTTACTTCATCCGCTTTTCCATTTCATTACTGCGCCCCCCTTGCTACCTACATGCTTCATATTTGTGAAAATCTACGCTGGCGTCCCGTCCGTGTGTATGCTCGAATACACCTTAACAAGAACGCGTCGTATTGGGACCGAAGCATTCAATAAACAAATGCGCCCAAATCCACTCATGCTACTACGCTTATTAGACGCTCACACTTCGGTGAACCCTAAAATTTCAACCCACTTATATTATTATGTACGCTCCGCATTTCATATCTACCACACACTCGCATACAAGCGAATAGAATTGGGCAAGCCGGAAGAACATGATAATTTTTCCTTTGGATTAAATGACTAGAGAATGTGTGTGCAAAATTTAATTCTAGGGTTTTCGTCCCTTTCTTTAGTAAATTTACGAGGTCACAAATTACAAATATTAAGTAAAAACTGGCGGTACTAGTATGTAGATTAGGATTACCCTAAATTCGATGTTGGATGAAATACGAGAGTAGGTCAAATGCAAGACACACATTTTTTGCGTTTGCAATTTAATAATCGAAATGTTTTATTACATCACATTCAAGTGTGTTCCATACTTATTTGTGAATAAAATAGAGAGAACCTTTTCGCAGTTCACTGGACGCGGTTCACACGTTGCTTCTATGATATCCATTTAGTGAACTTTCCGACTTGGGTAGCGCGCTCGCGTGCGATGGATTCGCAGAATCTGAAATGGTTGTGATGCGATTTTCCCTATTTTTTTCACACATTTCTGAACCTTTTTGAGTGCAGAAAGCGCACGAGAAGGGTTCTAATAAATTCTATACTCTCTACCCTACATATTACGCATTATATTTTATACTACAAATATAATTCAGCCGTTTTTTGCATTTATGCCATTTAAATACATATTTATTTCGCATTTTAATTCAGTTCGAAATGAACAGTCGCAAGTTCACAATTCAAACTCGCAAAACATTTTAAACAAATTGAAACTTTATATAAAAGTTTCATAATTATAAGTGTCATTCAAGTTAAAACATCCACTTCACAACTTGGATAAAATAAAAACTCGCTTAATTGTTTTTATACAATTAATATAATTTTTTCTTTCTGTAACTCGTAGAATTTAATAGAATTTAATTTCAAATTAAATAATTTCGGATGACATTTTGCCAGCGCAAATTTGTTTCCGAATTTGCTTGCGGATAAACCGCTATTTGCTTTCTTTTATTTGTGCCTGTTGCAAGGGCACGAGCGTGATGACTACCTCGTCAGCGGAATACCGCAGAGCGTACAAGTGCAATCGAATAAATCACAATGAAACACAATTTATTTCATATTTACCCAACAGATTGCTTCCAGCTTTACCTTCTCCTGCTGTCCCATCTATCGCACATCGCGACTTATTATTTGCGTACCTGTTTACTTGAATTGATTACATTAATCATCCCCGTTACATCACGCAAATTATAACTTGAGGTTTTTTTATTTCAACCAGAATTCGTAGAATTTTGCTGCAATTACGCAAGGTGCAAACATATTTTAATTGGAATTTTAATGGTATTTTCCAAGCAGTCCTTTCTCCCGGACGTGATGTGTTTTCAAAAATCGCGCTGCATAAATCCCTTCACTCAGTACGGTGCCGATCCCTCATATTTGAGCCCTTAAAACCTCTTTCTTCTGGCCAAAATCGCATTTCGGTTTGAAGCAGTTTTCAAAACGCAAAGAAAGTGCGGTGCCGCCGCCGCCGGCGCAGTACGAACGTGAGTGAAAATATATCTGCCACCTACTATTGCGGCGGAGCATAGAAATGGTGGATGCACCGGGCTCTTTCCCCTTTTCTCTATGCTTCGTTTTGAGCGAATCGCCGTCCTCCGTTCGTTTAACAACTGTAAGCTGTTTTTCCAGCATCCGGTATTTTTGAAGTGCGTCGCTGGAAATTCGTGCGGTATGGAAATTTATGTACATAAATTAATGCGCGTTATTAATGCGAGCGTTCCTTCGGTTATTCGACGCGGCGCGGCGCGATGGATTCGAACGTCATCGTTAGCGCGGCGCAATCTTTCCAATAAAGAAAACAAATTGAATGAGGTGGCAGCCCGATGAAATTAGGGCGGCGAAATGCAATGTGAAGCATTCGTCCCAATCACACCTCGGCTGAGCACTTAACCGCCGAGCGCCGTCGCCGCCGCCCGCGGAGTGATAATGAAAAATCAATTGGGATTATTAAAATGGCATTTAATTATATTCAAAGGGTGCTTAACTCTTTCATGTTTTTGTTCCAAGTTTACCGTTGTTCGGGACTTATTTCTAATTTTGATTTTTGGATTTCTTGTCGAAAGCTATTAAAACTTTTGCGGTACACGACCGTATTGTATTTGCTCTTCAAAAGTTAGAACTTTTGCAAACACACTTAATATCAAATCCACTTTAATTAAACTACATATTTAGCTTGTAACATTTTATCAATCAATAAAGCAACTTGCTTGTGATTTGAATTTAGGTTTTGTAATCGATGGAAATGAGATATCAGTTCGAATACAAATTGGAATAAATTGTCGCGGCACGTTTTCCTCCGCTTTTGACCTGGTGTTATTGGCAGCACTGCATCACACTTAGATTTTCCGTGCAGAGCTTTTATCTTCATTTTGTGCGCCACGGCGCGGCAACATCTTGTCGCCCGATGCGATAACCAACCTATCCAGCTCGGCAGCAGCGCATTTTTGCCCCGCACTCCAAAGCCGACAATACTTTTCATCAGTATTCTATCGCGAGCGCCGCACTAATATTTTCCGGTATAGGAAAATACCCTGTTGGCGTTATTCGCGCATGTACACAACGCCTCGCCTACGCTAGTTCTTTTGCCACTTTTTTGTTCACAATTTCAAAGAATCTATAAGGATAAAGGAAGCGCTACCGGTTCAATCAAGCTGGGATTCAAACATTCAATACCAATATGCACTTTATTCATATACTCGTACTGTCAGGTATAATTCAAGTTTTTCTTTGTCAAAAGAAAAATATGAAGTAAAAAGAACCTGGGAAAGAAGTGGTGAAAATTACTTTGTTTTGTATTGCGTTGTAGCTGATAAATTTAGTGTTGTTTTGTCGCCCCTACCTAATGTAACATAAATTAACTCTCAGTTTATCAAACGGTTTGCTGCCGCCCCCCGGAACGCCAAACGCCCGCCGGCAGGACGCTATTGATTTTTTTAATTTGCATCATTCACATTATCGCGCGCTCTCCTCGTCTGTCATTCATTCATCCATTCAACGTCAACCCGGCCGTACGTGCGCAAGGACCCTTTCGCCGCGCATACACACTCTAATACACACACCCACGCACCCGCTTCCTTCCTAAAACAGATTCTTTTTATGTAAAATATTTTCCACTTTGCTGAATATATTGACTTTCTCCGCCGGGCGGTGGTGCGGTGAAGTGGAGAGTGTGTGACACACACGAAACGCCCTCGATGTTTTGCGTCGGTAATATTACACGGACACTGTATGCATAAATGAACTTTAATCCTCGCGCGAAAAACCTGTCTCGCCGCGTGGGCGCGCGGGCAACAACCAAGAAACCGTCCTGAGGTGGGTGGATCTTTTGTCGATGCGATAAAATATGCACGAGAAGTACATTTCGCATTGATTAAGCACTGCAAGTTTGTTCACCTCTTGACGTTGGTTGGCGATGTTCGCATGTGCAAAGCCAACCCCTTGTTGCGCGCACACAGTTTTTGTTTGTAATTATACACCTCGATCGGTGAACAAGCTGCGGGGAGGTTGCATGCAATAATTGCATGTTTGTGTGCGCCGCTTGTTTAAATAAATTAAATGGACGCCGCTGGACGCCCGTGAACGCGCCCGTGTATTCAAGTGGGAAAACGCCACCGGGGGTGGATTATAATGGTTTTGCACGAATGTTACGAGCATGTTGAACACGCGCGTGCTGGTCAATTGCGGCAGTGGCTCGCTCTTAAAACACAGTTGAATGCAATGCAAGTTGGCAAGAATACGATGGAAGCAACAGTTACCTTGCTGGCCCAATGATAGCGCGTAATGCATAAATGCCATTTATCATCGACTAATGAAATTACCTATTGTTTTACCCTATGTCTCATATGGGCAATATTGTATCATATCTCCGTTTAATTGTTAATTTCGGGAATTTGTTATATTATAATTTTTGTCTGCATTATTAAATATTTTAATAATAACAGTAATGAAATAATTTGACTTACGGAGTAATCGGTAGGCAATTCAAAGTCTTCGAGGTCCATTGTGATGTGATAGCCGTGTGTTGTTATTTATATGGATTGCTCAATCAATGCCGATTTCTTTAATCCATTGCGCAGTGGAAAGCCTGCAACGGTGAAATTGAGGTGAAGAGGCAGAAAGCAAATAAAACGCAAATTAATACTCGTTGACGCTTGACAAAATGATCGATTGAAATTAAAATTTGTGGAACCGCCACGGCAAACGACTGTGTTTGTTAAATTAGCAACGTGATAAGGTTATCAAACACATATGTTAATTACTTATTTTAATGATGAATAACTACTAGTACTACGATGACGAACTGACCGCAATCTAAATATATAAAAATATAATTAAAATATACGAAATGGAATGTTTAAAATTATAATTTGTCGCAGCCAAGTAAAATAAGAATCGAATTTGCATAATATGTGTATACCCAGCAAGCGACACGAGCCCTCATGAATGGAAACGCTTATGAAAATGCCTTAATCTTTATTTTACGGGTGCTTATTTCGACCTTCCCCAAGTAGCCGTAACAAGCAGCACGTACTTATTACGAATTGTTGAAAAGGATAAAACTTTTACGAGACGCAAATTACTGGCGGAATACAACAACATAATTAATTAGCAAAATGAAAACATTATAATTTTTTAAATAATTAATAAAATATAATGAATTAGAGATTTATAATTGCTAAACCTTAAAATGGAGCTCCATAAGTGTGGGCCAAGCGAATCCAAGGCATACACAGGAAGGAGTGCAAAAGTATAATTCGAGCAACTTTAAAACTATTGTTTCGTCCGGAAAACTTCGCAACAAGCGCTCGTGCGTAGAGCGAACGAACGGCTCCGGGGGGGAAGCACAACGCGCGCGCGCACCCTCGACGACGACCACGTAACCAGCGGGTTGGATACGAGCGTCCAACCAGGATGACATAGACGATGCGAACGGTGGCACGGCCGCAACGCAACTACCGGCCATGATAAGCGGCGGGCGTGTGAGGGTGCGCGTCGTTCTCGCGCGATACGACCAGAGGGGTTGCGCGCGCGTGAACGTCCAGAATCGCGAGCGTCGCGCAAATAATCGCGAGACGCGCGGCTCTTCGCACAAAGGCAGCGCGCGCCCAACTTATGTCAAACATTCGCGCGCGCGATGCGTCGGAGTGCGGGAGCTTTTTCCTTTCAAAAACTTTTCAACGACATAATTAGGAATGGCGGAAAAGAAAGCTTATTGTTTGCCGATGTATATAATGTTATGCGACGAGATTGGTAGCTAAAACGCAAACTTTTCGGTTATCATCTGTTGACATTGATATAATAATTTAAATATGTTTTGCTTGTGAAAACATGAAAACAGTTTATTTCCGGTTTAATATAATACTTCTACAGCTTACACTATGCCCTTGATTAAAATTAGCAATATCATGAAAACGTATTACAAATTTGATATTAATAAATAATGTAATTTTCGTTCATTTCATGACATGCGTGTGTATGATTAAACATAAATGAAACTTTGTCAAACCAAATCAATAGTGCTAAGTATATAAGTTTGACCTTGCGAGTGATTGGTTTTTGATAATTGAATTTTATAAATATTCAAATATCTATCTACATATTATTTTCATCATGCATTACTGATAAATAAGTTATTTGAATTAAATTTGTCTTCAGGATATGTATTATAGTTCTACAACTTAGGAAATATCAATATAAGTATCGATTATCTATTTCTAAAGTATTCATATTCGATATGGGTCAACAACTTTATCAGGGAGAATTTTCCGGCTATAGACAAGGTCAAATAATATGATGATGTGTGAGTATACAATAATTTGATTATTTTAATGTCCTATTAAAATAATTGTATCAGCATAGAGATCTTAATTTACCGCATTGGGTAATTTAGTCGTCTAGACGGTAGTTTTTGTAGATTTTAAAATAATTTAGTTGTTTATTTGTATGCAAACATACTCCTACCAAGCCGCAATTATTGGGAACGCATTTAGGCCTTATTTTAACAATATTAGCAATCATTAATAAGCCCCAATTCCTCCAATTGAGTAAAAAATAAATAAATAATTTTACTATTGAATTTTATTATATTTTGAAATGTGCAAAATTTAATGAACCCATTTAATGAGGATTGTTATACACATGATATAACATTTCGGAATCAATATATTTAATTCCACTTCATTTCTGAATTTATACCTATCCAATTATACCTATTAATACCTCGTAATTGGTTCTATAGTCTGTTTTGACTTTATTCTCACATTAATGAAATTACACGGAGGATAGTTAAATAACAATAATCGTATTAAACGGCCTACTTTCGGACTAATCATTTTATTTCTTACAAACATTTTTTAAGTTCCTCCTTATACCCTTTATTGGGCATCGGGGACAAACATTTATATGTTTGTTAAATTGACGGGATGTTGCATAATGGTTTATCATTTTCAATATATTCAACATTATTATTTTTACATAATTTCTGCAAAAAGTATACATACTTACTTTACTCAAGTACTCTGTTACCGGTTGGTAAGATTTTCTTAATAACGGCGTCGTTTTATTAATTAACACAAGTTGGGCTCTTTCAGGCACATTAATAAAAGTTTAAATAACCGTACCAGAGTGTAGATGACAGAAAGTTTCATCGGGTGAAGCGGCCAGCTGGCGTTTTTACATATATTTGCATGTAAGAAATTTGCATGTAACAAATTTCTACCCCCTGCTCATTCTATCCTCGTATAATATAGTTTTGCCTTTTGCCCACTTTTTTTTTGTATAAGTAGCTATAAATAACGAACCCGCACGAAATGAATTTATAACGTCTATATGCATATTTACAACCCGTGGACGGGAGAAGAAAACGTAGAAATGTGCATATATGAAAATATTCAACACTTTATCGTGTAAATGAAATTGCGAGGGCCAAATGGGACTCGAAAGGTTTTTAATTAATGTCCAGCAATTTTCACTTCTTGCTTTCATCCCTCATTTTTATAGCTTCTTTTGTGAGGAAATTTTTCTCTTTTTGTAATTTCTCTGCTAAGAAAAAAAATGTAATTGATAGGTAAGTATTATATTTTCTCATTAATCAATTAAAATATGTAAAAAACAAAGCAGTAACCTTATAAGTCCACTAAATTAATGATTTATGGAATTAAATAAAATATTAATAACATTTGAATTGAAACAAATTTTAAAACGGATAAAATTGTTTGCAAGAAAATTTTCAAATTACGTTAAACGCCAAGATATGTTGAGAGTCAGGACAATTCTAAACGTTATCTGACTCAAACCTGCCCTCAAGGCGGCGCAAACACACACCGTAAATATATAATTTGATTAAAGAGAGGAAATAAAGTTTTTATGACGCTTTTATATATAACGCGTTGACGCGTGGGTGTTGCAACCAACGAACGGTTACAAAGTGAAAAACTTTCCGGCAGATAAGTCACCAACACACCTCCCTCCGTGCATATCCCAACTTCTTCGCACTTTTTTACTCCAGCCGCAAATTGAACGTATAAACCAACGGCTTGGTACTATTAGGCCCGTGTTGGGAATTAAAACGCCTGCTGCTAGCAATTTTATTTATGGCAATCATTTATTTAAATAATTAATCGGTTGAAAAATGCTTTGCGTGTTTCATCAATTTTTTCCTTTTTTTTCACTTTCCACCCTTAACACAAAAATCTTCACATAATTGCTATATAGCCCTATGCGGAGCGTGAGCTCTGCTGAAATCGTAGACATTTATAATAAATCAAATGACCATATAGGCAAGGAGCATTTGCGTTATATCCACTACGTGGCGTGGGCGCCACTGCTGAGCGGCGAAATTCATACGCCACTGACCGAAACCGTAGCGTAGTGCGTTGCCTGCGGGGCGCAGGTGAATTATTCACTCGGTAAACGCGCTAGCTGCCCGAAAGAAAAAAAAACTGACAACTTTTGTGTGTTCCGGTCGTGGATAACATACGTATATGGTGATCTTACCTATTCGAATCCCGCTACTGCCGACGTATACGACGAGTGCTCAATTTACTAAGTGCTGAGCCCAGCTGGCTTTTGCTTTTCTTTTAGTCAAGCTTGTTTTGTTTTCATCCAACATACCAGGAAAACAATGCCAAAAACGTTTGTACACATGACATATCCCTATCAAAAATTCATCATTTACCCAAAACAACAAGGATTAATGCTTTATTGAGGTTTATTCATTGCCCGATGGCAGTGACATTTTGAATATAAAAACAATTCCTTTGTAGTATTAAAATCTAATCAATTAATTGCGTTTTATATTGTTCAGCAAATTAAGATATAAATACATTTATTCCTGATTAATGATACAGTTGAGCAATAATTCTTCCTAGCATTAATTGCGTAATAAAATATTAAATACAGTAGATTTGTTTAACCTTCATAAACAAAGGCAGAAGCGTTTAATGTCAAGTTCATACCCCATCGATTGCGTGCAAAATATCAGTGCTGGTGCTGGCATACAACTTCCCATTTAGATATCTATTAGGGAAGTTCGCGTTTTGCGTTCGCATTCGCATTCGCAGAAAGTGATACACGCAATGGTGTATCGGTGTTGTTTCAGGGCTTCATTTATCTGCGCCAACACGATATCAAGCGTGATAGCTTCTTGATGGTTTCGCGGTTCGCCAGCGCGTTTGGCATTCGTTTTGCTCGCGCATTCATTCTCGCCCGTTGCTCGTCCTTTGTGAATTTACATTCCGCGCAAAGATATCTCGGTGGTAGTGGTGGAGTAGCCCGAGTGGCGCGCCGCGTTGGTTGGCGTTCGCTCGCCCCCGTGATCCTATTAATTTTGTCGACAATACTTAAGGTCGTTGCGGTTAATTCAACTTATACACGTTCTTCGCCGATGCGATGCGATGCGATGGTTGGAGTTGACAAGGCGAATGAGAATTAAATAGAATAGCCTGAAAACGCTACTCGTGTACTACGCATAGTGCCCAACTAATTCCGGCTCTTCCTTCGAATAAACTCAAGGATATAGAAATACAAGGCAAAACATATAATTTCTCATTTGTGCTACAAGGATTTATTGTATTTTATGTACTTGCGTGGATATGTTGAGTTTACTTATAATAAATAAGTTTTAAACAGTGTTGACACAAATTGGAATTTTATAAATAAGGTTTTCGCAATGCCACATGTGCGTAAACTTGAAAACATATTCATCTTCATAGGTATACATACTTATTCTACTTCCACGTTTTCAATGAATATTTCATACATCGAGATGATTGAAGCCGCACAAATAAATTGAAAACGTCACACCGCGCGCACCTATTGCGTCTGCGATGATTGCGCGTCTGAGGGCATAAATATATCGCCATTCTATTGTATCATATTTCTCATTTTGAAACTTCATAAGTGTATTTCAATAAACGAAAATATGTTCTTTTCCATAAAGAGTACAGCACATATGAAAAGATTGACACAATTTTGTAATATTTTCGGCACAGTTCGAATTGGAACATTTCAATGTCACCAAATCATTCGCGTTTATACAATTCAATTTGAATCGAATTATTCCTCGGTGTGCACACAAGCTGCCAGCCGGCGGCTATGCGAATGCTGCCCGTAGATACGAATTTCTATTTTGCGCGAATGACGCGACGCGACGCGGCAGCCGGAGAGTCCTTAAACCGTGCAAAACTCTTTAACCCTCCACCGTTCAAGAAAGTTCAGGTAGTTATTGGCGGCAAACTGGGAGAGTTCGTTGGCTGCGCGGGACATCTGCACGTTCCGCCGCACGCACGCACCAACTCGCCTTCAATCGGCAGGACGATCGCCTCATGGTGTATGTGAGAATGACTTTCGTATCAAGGCAACTCACGGACTCGTTAACATTGCCGATTCTGCGCAGGGATGCATGTACGTGTGTGCAGATGTGTAGGTAGTGTAATTTCATCGAGTGCACAGCGTACAATCAAGCCTTGAGATGAGATGAGTTATCAAAGCGCATTTGATGCCACGACCAGCATGAAATTGGTTTCGTTTAATCCATTTGACAATTCTTTAAATCTACAACTAATCAACTAATATCATTCATCTGGGAGATGATATTTGTAATGCATGTATAGAAATGTTTCAGTGAAGTGCATAGCATTTTTATGGAGCATCACATCCTTGTCGGAAGTTGGTGCAAATCGCAAATGGGGGTAACACAATTTGTAACTTCCTCAGACACGAGACGTGCCTGCTAAAAGCGGCCGCGTTGTGCGTTAAGTCCAAAGGAAGACGAATTGTGTATGTGCGTGGGTGTATATAGTCGGAGGAATTTGTCACGAAAACTCGTTTTATACATTGTCGCCCGCGACGCGTTTCGCTCACTTCTTTTCTATCCGCGCACTGATGAAACATCCACCCCCATGGCGTGGAGTTGACGTTGCACGACAACAAACGATGACGATGCGCCTGCCATTACGTAATAAATTCGAGTCCTTGCCAAAGCTTGTCGACGGTGTATGAGCATGAAACACCACTTGTTTTACAGGCATTGCCAATTTTGCATGCCACACTCCATCTTCGCTTTTATGTGGGACTCGAGCCATTTTTTTTCGCCAGACATCGATATTATTCATATTTTCGGGGACGCACTCGGCGACACGCCCATATCATTTCGCATATTTGCGCAACGGCGTGACGTGTGTGCCGATGCAGACGTCTGAGACAAATTGCAGTCGTATGAGAAGGGAAAGTAGAAGAGATTTTGCGGGGCGTTGCCAGAAAGCACAAATTTGCTTTATAAGTCGCTGCCGACGTAGTCCTTTTTACCATACAGATGCTGCAACGACGAAAAAAGCATAGTGGAGGCGATGCGTGTGTAACTCAGATGTTATGGAAGGAACGAACGACTTATGTCAAAGTAGCACGCTTTGCGAAGGGTTGCGTGTCTTTTTTGCTCATCGTTTTCGTGTCCTCGAGCACTATGTTAAGCAAATAAATTGAGCAAGGTAAACAGCTTTAAAATTATTCCCCTTCTATACGGGTGTTTGCAAACAAGATAGTCGAATTCAGATAGTCGCCATCATTCGGTATTTTGCTCTAAAAATGCGGACGCATCATTGATTGGAACCCGAACTTGAAAATTGCTTGATTTAAAAAAGTATACTCCTTTATTGATGTTTTACTTTTATAAATGCCATTTGAAGGATTTGCTTGGTAATATGCAAAATTAATATAAATATAGAGAAATTCACATTCACCAATAAATACTTATCCAGTTCTAGATTAACAACAAATAATCATCCATGGCTATGAAATTGTAATATTGTTATTATAGTACTCAGATGCAATTTAATGCAGGATGCAGGATATTTGCTTTGTGTGTACATCACATAGAGCATAAGGAATGTGCATATGCATATTCAGCACTCATTGCCTACCCCGTGAGGATAGCAATCCGAATTACATAAATTTCGCGAAAGCCGGCGCACTGTGGAAATCAAGGAACTTATTGCTGAAGTGGGAATTAAACAAGTGGCACATCATTTACGCCGATGCGCGCGCTCGATTGCATACGTGCAGCGCGCAGTGTTTCGTATCTGTAGGAATTCTGTCGGAGAGATAGAAGTCCCATCATCCAACTAATTCTGCATCACGAAAATAAAGTGTAATATGTACCTAATGATGCGAAACGACGATACGCAACTTAAGTACAACTTCATTTACCTCCTAATTGGCTATTAAAATAGCGGTTGGGGTACAATCAATCGAGAATTAAAATGATTAAACTTTCATAAATCATATGTGTCCCAATGTGGTCTGATAGTCCACGAAATGCAATATGCGCGAATCTTATTGATAATTTTATTCGTACTACTATGTTGCTGTTACTGTGGAAACTAGGGAAACTATAAAGTTTTCGATTTTAGACATTAAATTGATTTTCATCACTTGCGTATGGATATACTGACTGGTAGCGCATACTACATCTGGCTGGATTTAACATCCAATGTCATACACAACTGTCGTCCTGCGTAAACATCACTCGTACTGTCCTCTACAAAAAGGATGTGTAAGCCATGGAAAGTTGATTCTAGAATGTAGCAGCACTATGTTATTAAGGAATCTAGAGAACTTTTCCGCTTTCTATTGATCCATACGTCCGTTCGTTTTGCCGTTATCTTTATTGGAAGGAATGCTGTTTTCTAGATGTCGTTCCACTGATTTTCTGTCGGCAATTTTATTTTAAATGAAAGCCGCACAATTACCTTATGATTAAAAGTGTCTTTATTTTTAACTAAGATTTTAAGATATATATTATACATATATAATATTCATAATGTATAATGTTACAATTTATCTATCTAGCCATCTTTGTTCTTTAGATGAATCGAAAATTGTACCGCTACAACCATGTAACTAGCCATAAAGTTAAAAAGAACAAAAAATATAGATGCATGATTGATTTCAAACAAATTTGCTGCAGTAAACAACGGCATTCTTAAATCAGCGCAAGTGATAATATGTTTTAAATATTGCATTGTATTTTTACGCTCCATATTAATATCATTTGTAAGAAGTAAGTAGCGACTTCCCAGATTGCAGCAGATGTCGATAGTATTTACTCTTGCATTCACCACTTGTTGAGATTTTACAAGAAAAACAAGCCACATAAACTGAAATAAAAATTGGAATAGTAGAAATTTATGATATATAGTTATTTTATTTATACCATGAATCTCATACCACTGATTAAACTAATGTAAATTTCATCTGCATCCGCAATTTGTGTGACCAGTAGTAGTACAAATCCGAGATATTCCATTATAAAAACGAATGTTAGCAACATAATTGTTACGCCGAAACTTGAATTAAAGTGAGTAACAATGTCGGCGATCTTTTGATGTATGCCGATTAGTGGTAAAACGTCGTTTACTAAGTCAGACTCTTGTCTGGTCACGATTGCGAGATGAAAAGCATATAGACGAGGGAGTTGAATACGTTTTTGATTAATTAAATGATTTAAACAAACGAGTCGTTTCCGTAGTTCTTCCAAAATTCGCCACGACACAATCACTTCACAGGTAATGATATAATCAATCCATGATAGAAAAGCCATAAACCAGAAAGGATATATATTACCACCACCCCAGATGATACAGACCATAGCCATGAATAGTGTCCACAGAATATGAATAATTATGTATTTTACGTTCAACCAATTTGCTTTTATCAATACACCACGTCTCTTCAAACGGTTATCGACCGCGACAAATAATTGCTTCATATTTATATAATTTTGCGGATATAAAACATTTTTGTAGAGTATTGCACACGCAGCAAGAATAGTGTATAGCACTGATGCAATTGTGACGAAAACTGAATAAATTTGCACTCCCCCATAATCTACTTCGGTCGAATCAAACGCCGAAGCAACGGCTGGATAGAATCCAGCTACTAATATGGATATTGTGTGAAATATTGAAAATATTCTATATACTTGTGGACCGTTGCCATATAACTTGGTGTTAGGTAAGATACATAATTTTTCACCAAACGAAAAGAACTTGTCTTCCATTTTCAACGACTTTCAATAATATATAAAAGACACTATTCATTAATATAATCTGTTTTATGGTATATTCCATCAAACTGATTTATTTATGTATGCATTACTGTAATAAGCGATATTATTTTTGATGAATATAATTGAGACCTTTCTATTATCATCTATTATCAAGTATTTTTTTTCATTAGTATAACAAATATTTTGAAAATCAAATAAAATATATAAATGTGTAAAAATGTTTTTATCTCATTTCATTTGTATAACGTTTATCTTCGTAATTAACGAATTTGACTTATTCAATTAGCTGACATGTAGATGGCCCAGGAATAAATGATCCAGTATGCCAACAACTAATTAAAATGAGACACTTGAATATCATTGTTATGAACATTGCTGAAATTACACGTACATCATCGTATTTAACATATATTGCAATTAATCATCTTTATGCTTAAGGTGAATTGAAAACTGCACCATTACAACAATGTAGTTTGTCATCAAGTTAAATAAAATAAAATATATAGCTGCATGATTAATTTCAAACAAATTAGCTGCTGAAAATTGCGGCATTTTTAAAGCAGCACAAGTGGTAATCTGCTTCAAATGTAGCATAATTTTTTTACGCTGCGCAATGGTCTCATCAGCATTAATTAAATATCGACTACCTGTATTGCAGCACTCTTCGATTGTAATTATTCCATTATCTATTACTTGTTGAGCTTTGACGAAAAAGACAAGCCACATAAACTGAAAACAAAATAATATTTGAAAAAATTTCCGGTTGCGACCACAAGAATTTCAATGAATACCATAAATCTGATTCCAGTAACGAAATTAATGTAGATTTCATCATTGTTCGCAATTTCCGTGACCAGTTGCAATATAAAACCGACATACTCCAGTATAAACACGAACGTTAATATCATGATGGTGATACCGAATACAGCATTGAAGTGAGCAACAATAACTATGATTTTTTTATGTATATTGATTAATGCTCCAACATTATCTTTAATTGCAGTTTTTCCTCTATCTAGAATTGCAATTGAATAATCATATGGATGCGTACGACGAAAACGCAGTTCCTTGATTAAACGATTCAATACAGCCAGTCGCATCCGAAGTTCTTCCAAGATTCGCCATGATAATATCATCTCGCATGTAATTATGTAATCAATCCATGCAAGTGCAATCATGTACCAGAATGGATACGTATTTCCACCCATAATAACTACAGCCAAATTTAAGTATACAGTATATACGATATGAACGACGATGTATTTTGTATATAGCCATTTAGTTTGCACGGATACTCCACGTGATTTTAATCGGTTGTCGATTGTGTCAAACATTTGCTTCATATCCACATATTCTTGTGGATATAATACATTTTTATAAAATATTGCAGCAGCCGAAAGAAGTGTGTATAGAATCGTAGCGATTGTGAAAAATATCGAATAAATTTGTTCTTCGCCATAATCAACTTCGGTCGTCTCAAACGACGAGCCTATGGCAGGATAAAATCCTGCTAGCAATAGGAATAAAGTGTGCATGAGTGATAATCTTCGATAAACTCGTGGATGTTTGTTGAATATCTTAGTATTTGGTAAAATACCGATTTTTTCGAGTAACGAGAAATATTTATCGTCCATGTTTAACAACTTGCACAAGAATGAAGAAAATCTGAACTAGTATATGAATTTGTTTGAATTACGTTCTAATTTTAATTTTTTTATGGCATTGGTATTCTATATACAGCGTAATCATATCTATCGCTAACTAGAAGGCAATTTTATCAATATGAATAATATGGTAACATGCTATGAATCGTCTATTTTTCGATATTTCCATTATAAAGCATTAGAATACCATGTACATAATTAATTAGATGGATACAATCATAATATTTCATTGCAAGTAGTATTACTGAATATTTTATTTCCATTAATTGATTTCCGGAAGTTGACTAGTTTCGCCACACATCGACATTGAAAATTTAGAGTTTTTTGACTTTTTGCGATTTTGCCCTTACAAAATGGCCCATATCTGCCAACCGAAGAGCGGTGCGACGCGTACTCAACGGCGTTGGAAAGCGCAGTTCTTTGGCTTTCTAACGAGTTGTATTTGATTTCCGGAAGTTGATTAGTTTCGCCACAAATTGTAATTGAAAATGTGGCGTTTTCAGACCTTTTGCGATTTTGCCCTTACAAAATGATCCATATCTTCAAATAATTAATTAATTTCTTTATGTGATACACGTAGCGCTCTCTTTTATAAAAGATTAGAACTGGTCGGAGTTATCCTATTACAGAACGCTTCTAAATTACAGGCGTTATTA
>JARJDR010013260.1:0-30474 GCA_030264135.1 Myllaena sp. GC000078 | reverse complement strand
TTTACTATCCTTCTCTGTCTAGTTTTGCACACTTTTTATACATGGTGTAATTTGTAACCAATGTATTAATCAACTCTTTAAATAATGCGTCAAGGATTTCTTCTGATTAATACTAATTTAAATTAAATTAAAAAAATTAGTATCCGATTAAGGATGTTGCATGTTGCTGAAATATGTATTTAACATCCGGTGGTATATGCTAGCTGGATGCCCTATATTCAAGCCGATTCGGATATCGGTTTCGATATACGCTCGCGACGAATCTCTCATGCATTATAAAAGTTATATGTTTCGATGGATATATTTTTCTGCTTCCCAAGCATTGCATTATTATTTTTTCTTTGCTTAAGATTTAAGGAAAATTCCATAATGCCTTCATATCTCTATGCCGAAAATTATAGTTCAAGCATTCAAATTGTCTGCCTGGCCTGATTTACAATCCGAAGATATGCGCCGCGAAAGTTAAATACGAAATGGCTGTAAAGTAGTCGAAATAACTTCACTCTCTTGTGCGCTCTACATCTCGAGCGCACGCCTGCATGTAGTGTATACGGTGAACATGCGCTACGTATGCAGAATAACAATCGTTTCTAAATTTAATCAAACAACAAACCGAGAATGCTAAGTATTTTAATAGAATCGCGATGGAAATTTTCGCCGGTCGGCAGGCAGGCAGGCAGCAGTCCAAAACGAAGCCGCACAGGCAAAGCGCGTGCACGCGCGTTCTTGGAAAACAAATACAATTCGGTTTTGCAGTGCTTCGAATTTGCGGTCGGAGCAAGAAGCGCTCCTCGCACACACCAACCAAACACGCGCACACATGCCGGCAATTATGCATACACTCATCGTGCGCATGCCGTAATGCAAACAAGAACGGGAGCGGAGCCGCGCAATGCGGAAGTTCATGGCAGTAGCACGGGGGCGCCGCGCCGCTATCACCAAAGTGGTTGATGGCCTAGTTGTTGGCATTGCACTGCGGCGCAGGCACGTTCGCAGTCGCCGAACGAAAAATGCATACATTTACGACGCCCAGCGCGCACCAGCGAGATCGCAAGAAAGAAATTTACCGGATGAGCGCTCGGTGTCATCGTCGTCGCAGTCGTGCGGTCGTTAGCGTCGTTATATGCGTTCGCGTACGGCCATTATAGTTGGAAAATAACGGATGACGGCCGTGGAAATAACACACGCGATTGCTATATGCCCCATTGCGGCAGCGCGACAGCGTTTGACGCTGATTATTACCCGAAACTTCACTTTTCGGTTGGATGCGGCGCGCTCGCGACGTGCATATAGAAGATGTACGACTTTATTTATGTCGTTGGCGTCCTTTGTGTGTTGCGCTCATTTCCTAAACAAATATATTCGCCGTTTGCGAAACAACTAGCGGCACTATTTTGCTCCACGAAATGCATACTTACGAAGAATTTTACGCATAGAAATTAATTAACATCACATCAAATGTAATTTGCGTTACGGATTTTTGCCCCTCCGAAAACGCATTTCCATTACATTACGTGTTCGTAGTCGCGCCGCCCGCTTCTTGTTTTCCACTTCCTGCTTCGCGCATAAAAATCTTTTTTCGCTTAAATGCGAGAAGGGATGGACAGAGGGGGAGGGCAGTTCATTCTTGTCTTTAGGACTTCGAGTAGCATACTTTTTAATTAACACGACGTCCTGCCGCGTTGCAGGAGGACCGCCGTAACGCGTCTGTCGCAGAGCATCGCTTTCGACGCCGACGCCATGAACGCTCTCCCTCTGCCTTCTTCGCGTGACTATCATCATCGTTCTCTCGAGGAGCATCGCGCCGCGGCCCAGTCGCCGACATGATGCCGCTAACTGAGAAATAAGATGCAAAGTAGCTGCTTCTTAACGTGCCATGCACTCACTCCCCTTTTTTTCATTCCCTTCTCTTGAAAATTGTCCAGTTACTGGATCTGGACTTTTTCTTATAAATTTTTCCTGGGGTTAAATACTTTTCAATTATCTATATTTCCGAGTAATTAACTTTAATAGTACTTCAGAAAATTAATAATTATTGAAATCTATGGATGGCTGGCAGAAATCATTATTAATTTTATAGAATGTAATAATTGCCATAAAACACTCTGTAGCAAAAGAAGGCACAAAGCAATGAAGCAATAAAGGGGAAGCAGAAGGGCGTCTAGAAAATGCGTTCTGTTGTCTTTCAATGGCACACGACCGAGTCGAGGCGACGAAGATAAGCTTGGATAATTTCATTATTTCAGTACGTGCAGTTATCGCAAGCTGATTGTAATTAATTATAATTTTTCGCAACTCGCCGATTTTCTTTTAACGTCGCAAAATACACAGTAGTTATTTTTGGCAATTTTGTAAATCGAATGCATCCTACTTTAGACATTACAATTATATAAATTGATTGCGTTTAGTATTAATTAATTAAAATTATCGAATTTCATACGACAGTCTACCTAGAACCCCTAAACTCTGCGGTTCGATTGGCAACCTTCGACCTTCATCAACAGCCAAAGCCAAAAGTACTTGCGCGAATGCGCCGGGCGCATGAACGTTAACACACCGTCTTTGTTCTCAGCGGGTGGCGCGCTATTGTGCCGCAATTAACAAAATTCTAATTGCACCCGCACACACACGCTTACACACTCGCATTCCGACACAAGCACGCACGCCCGCCATGCACACATGTGGTGTACAGTAATAGCGCGGTGGGGTTGCCGCCCCCCACATCAACCCGGCGCACCTATTAAACTATTAAACTTAAACGTTCAACAGTTAAGAAATTGCGGGTGGCAAGTTGCACGGCGTCGCGACGCAAGGCTTAGCCGAGCAGGAGGAGTCGTGCCATGAAACTTTCGGATAGTAATTATAATAGTAGTTGTACGCCACACACGTAAAGTAGTGTAGTACTATTTGCTTTGTTGCTCTTTGATAGGATATCTTCTTCGAATGTTTGAAATGACGATGGAAGTCAATTTTGCCGATGCGGAAGTCGTCGGGAATTTAACGCACATTATGCTTGTCAAATTATTATTATACAAAACATTATTTGCGCCGGCTCGTGACACGGCGGTGGTATTTAATTCATGTTTGGCAATCCCAATGAATAATCATAATCGTAATCGGCGTTTCGAGTTTAGCTTAAATATATTAAATATTACCAGCACCAAAAATGCATTTAAATAAATTTAATATGCAACTCGGCCGCATCATCGCGCGGTGCATGTTTAATGCAACGGGACGCGTGAGGTGGCGTGTATTTTTGGCGCTGAAACTTTTCGCAGCGTACGTGAACATATGAGCAGAACGAACGATGGATATGAATGTGTATGCGTGGGTGTTGGTGAGGGGATGGAAGCATGCGGCGGGGCACGGCACTCTCACCGTTTCCGGTGGCCATGCACTCACACACAAGTCGCTTTCAAATGCATCAACCGTTTGCGCGTGTGTTGCGTGCGCGGCATGCCTAAAATCGCAGCGCACGAAAAATATATTTTAATAATGCAGCATACATAAAATAAATAAAATATATACATTTTAATGGAGGCGTAAATATATTAATTTATATAAATGGCGGACCAGGAGCGCAGAAGTGCGCGATAGGTTTTTCGCGTTGGCGTGCGGCGGCACGGCGCTCACGGCTCGACGGGCGCCCGGCGCCTCCACACAGGATTGCCGGTGCGCGAAAGAGAGCACGCGACGGGAGGCGGCAACCAACATACAACCCGCTTTTTCGCCGGGACGTTTTCCCAACGAACCCGCGAGCGTCGTCCTCCTCGCACCGCCGCGCTCTGACTCTTTTGCACAGCGGGCGCGCGCCACTGTTTATTATATAAATATTAGGAACGCACGTGCACCGTTTCGACCGCTCTCCTGCGCTCCGGGCGCGCGTTTCGTCCTTCGCCGACGTATTGCAAGGTCCTGGGCGCACGTGAAACTCGCATCTGCATATATACATATTATTATCCTCGCAAACCGAATAACGAGTTGTGTGCATGCGAGCACGACGCAGTGCGCGTACACACAATTAATAACGATGAAATATTTATGTAGTGCATACATTAAACATTAATTAATCATACGTATAAAAGGTGCAAGCATACATTTTGTGCTGCACAAATGCGCACCTGATGTGCAAGGACAACAGTGTTCAGAACGCTATTTGCTGATGCTGGCGTACATGGAGATGGATATAAATGAATTCGAAAAAGTACCTTCGGGCGAGCGAACAACTAGCGGAAAACTAGGACCGCACCGCCATCATACATTTGCACTCGGGTCCGGCCAACCGCCCACCCACCCACGCTTTCCCTCGGGCGCTTTCGGCGCGCT
Source organism: Myllaena sp. GC000078 (assembly GCA_030264135.1). Classification (NCBI taxonomy): domain Eukaryota; kingdom Metazoa; phylum Arthropoda; class Insecta; order Coleoptera; family Staphylinidae; genus Myllaena; species Myllaena sp. GC000078. Next base: position 26,148 of record JARJDR010013260.1, on the reverse strand, counting down.
GCATTTGTGCCGCTACACAAATAAACTTTAAACTGTGCGACATTGGGTCGTCGTCCGAGCGGGCGCAAGAACAAGCCAAAACCGAAACCCAAAACCTTTTCCGCTTTGCTGGCGGCGCTCTGTCACTCACCCTCGGCGCGCGCGTGTTGATGGTGGTGCATCAAGCAAACTGAAAAGTTCACACAGCGCATACGGCGGTTATTTGCGCGATGCGGTCGTCCTAGCCGCCGCCGCCGACGACGACGAATTGCTCTTGTAGTGCATGCGAGCACATACTTATATATTTGCGAGCAGGCGGGCGTAAAACTAATGCGTCCGACACGGAAAACAATTCACTATTTTCTATGGTTTACTGCGAGAGAGGCGGATACGTTTCAGGGAGTCATTCCAACTTTAACACGACTGGGCGCCGTCGTTAATGTCGACGCGTGCAACGCACACACGAAAGCGGATATGCGGAGCGATGGACGAGATGATGCGGATCCGGTCGGGCGCGCACCTCTAGGTGTGAGACAAGAGGCAAAAATGAACAAGTGGCCGGTGCGCTACCCCTTCAGCGGCGCCGGCGTGGAAGTAAATTAAAATGCGCTCGCGTCGAGTGAGAGGTGAGCGAGGCGCCGAGTAATTGCTATCGCAAGGGAATGCAACTTACTCGCGTTTACTACCCTACCTAAACTACTACGTACTATTCGCCTGCAAATAACAATGATATGTTGGCGTGCAGTGAAACGGCGCGGCGGGGCGCGTAAACTGTTTGCTACTGCGCGGAAAATCGTTTTGTGTTTGGCCGAGCGGGATTTCTGTTTGACTTATATTTCATTCAGATTCCGATTCTGTCAGGTGCAACGACATCATTATTTTACACAATTGAACTTAAACTGCGTTATTATAAAATTGGTTAAATATTAATTGAATTTGTAGCTATTTGTGATACTAATGATGTTTCATGTGTATCATTTAAATCATTTTCGTGAATGCATTGTAAATCAAGGCTGGATTTTTGTTTATAGAGAGACTGGCGCGAGCACGACAGGAAATGCGAAAGTTTATGTGACCATATGATGCGATTTACAAATCACGCAGCGAATGAAATGCCGTACACTAATTATTTAAAGTTGTCGACGTGAATAATTCAACGGTGCAACGCGATGTTTTAGGCCGGTATGACGTGCATTTCACCATTTGCCATGTATGAATTATATAATTCACAAATTAACAGTTGAATAATTGAATGTTTATTAATGCAATAATTAATTACTGAGCGGATCATATAACGACGCGCGCATCTGCTACTATACCACCACGAGGATATACGAACATAAATTGTTCATTACCGCTATGATACCGATGATATTTTTAATAACACTGGTAAATATCGAAGTTAATATATCAATCAGCGTTGATTTCTCTCTGTGGGCCATCTACTCGTGAAATTTACAAACCTAACGAATTCTCTGCAAAGTTTACGTATTGATGCATTATTTTATTTGCAAAACTTATGTTTGGAGAATTCACCGGTAAAAGTTGGAAACGCTGCTTTCATCGCGGCGGGCGACGTGAATAAAAAATTTAATTTCACCCGGTTGCGGTAAAATATAATAACGGCGCGCAGCGGGACGTCGAAAATCTAATCTACGGCAGGCGCATATTATACATCGGAGCGCGGCGAGGCGCGGCATGCGCGTGTATACACGATAACGCTGCGGATTTCAATTAGACGTGCGTATAGATTCTGTTGCCGTGGCCGCCAGCACATACTCCCCCAAACACGGCGTCGCGCAGAAAGCGATTAAAGTGTGATCGATTGTGTACGAATCGAATCATGAAATTTGCGCCGCTCGAGACACCCACCGTTTGCTAAATAAGTAATAAGTACGCATTTTTTATGTGCCGCATAAAAATATGTCATTTGCACGCGTCGCGTGTATAAAATTACAAATTATTAATATTACGTGGGAAGGTGCTTCTTTAAATGATGCTAATTTAATGATTGTCCAGAGTGGCGGTAATGTTTGTCGAGGGGGTTGTTTTCAATTTTAATTTCGGTAAGAGGAAAGCGTCCTCTTCCTGTCTAGACCACCCCGTACCCTCGCCCACCGTCCTGCTCCGCATAATATTGCATTTTTTGCCGTCCGCTCAAACAACGAAGTTTATAATAATAATATACATAATGTGAACACAGCTCATATACATCCGTGTTCGGCGGCGCTCATTTCGCGGCGTCCCATTAATTTCCGCCTGATGGCGATGTGCTTTTTGTCTCCCGCTTGTTCTTCCACTTACTTACTAACTCGACGTTAACCTGTGTGCGCCACCTCACCCCCCTCACACCCCTCCCGGTCACGCGGCTTTTCTCCGCACAATAATTACGTTTTTTCCGCTCGCTCTCGCCCTTTGGCCATTGGGGCTGGCTGGTTTGCTCGCGAAACACCATTAGTTACTTTCTTTTCGTTCGTTCTTATCTTTTAAAAACTTCTTTCCACCTTCATATAAAAAGTCCATTTACGTGGCGTGCGGAGTTCTTCTCATAGTTATGCGCTTTTATTTCTGGGTGCGAATGAAACAAAATGAGTGCTGTGTGCATGCAACCAACGACAACGCGAAACGCGGGCGCGCAAAAACGTTGATGGATGAATTTATTTAGGATAATAAAAATTGTTTCATAACGAAATGATTGATACTGTGCAGCCGAGAGACGCGCGACGCAATGACGCATTGTCGAAATTGCGTTTGCAATACGAACAACAAAATTGATACATACAATTTGCATATTAAACCCGAATGGATTCTCAGCTCGTTGCGCGGCACGCGCAATATGCGGGATTCGGCAACAAATCAGCGCGTCGCATTTCGAATTATTAAAGCAAACGCTAAAAACAATGTAATCTGAATGCAAATGCATATAACTAACGCGCATAATTCGATCTACAATCGCCCGCTCGCACTGTTGTTCATTATTCGTATTTTGCAAAGCAATTTTCGCTTGGCGTTCGTTCGGGTATCAACATTTCCGCATCGTCGCCGCGCGATATCTGCACACTTGCACTCTCTCTCCCACACCGCCATCGCCGCCACCGATATTCGTCATTCCGGGCGGGCCGGAGCAAACAATCCCACCGAACCCTCAGCCGAACATCTGCGCAAATTGTGCGGATATGCACGAATATTATCACTGGAGCGTCATTATGCGATTGCGGATTGTGTGCAATAACACAAATTCGCGTTTGCCGCGTGGTAACCTTTCGTTGTCGTCGTCGGCGGTGGCGCTCAACCAGATTTGCACGCGACGGTGCTCCACACAGCGCCAGCGGTTGTCGCCGCAAAACGAAACGCGAAATGCACTTGCTGCACATACACACCGCGCCGGATAACGGTTGGTGTTGTTTGGCGCAGAATGGCGGTGCATATAACTAAATTCCCCAATAACACACATTGCTGTGTTGTGTGTGTGTGCGAGCATCATCTCTTGCGATGCAACGCTTTGTCGACGGAAGAGCATTAATATTAGGGGCGGTACACTCCTTCGGGCGCGAAGCGGGAAGAGGTAATAGAATGTGTGTGGGGCGCCCCGATAAAACAATCTGGAGTGTGCGTGTGTGTGGGGGAGAACAACGCGATTGCGGAGGCGGCCGGAGACGATAGCGCCGAGAGCATTTGTTCAGGATGCATGCACACGAACGCCCGGAGACGAATGTTGTTTGTTCGCGAGCACGCGCAGAAATCCACCTTTCTCTTCACCATTCTATTTTCTTGTTTTGCGGTTCGATGTGATTTATACGCGGCGTATTTAATTAAACGCCGCTATAAACACTGTAATTAAGTGTTGCGCGCCCCTCGAGCGCTCGAGTAAGAAAATTTCCGCCTGCTACTACCATAAAGGAGGTATGTAGTTATTTTCATCCACGGATGCGCGCGCATTTACAAACTGCATTAGCAATCGGCGCCGGCGCCAGCGTGACCGGAAGGGGTATATGCCACCGAACATTATGTGTTTACACATGCATGCCGGGAACTGGGGAGATCCTCTTCGCGCGTTCGGCGGGGAGCAGTGGGCTCAATTTCCAAAAGTTCTCGTAGTGCGCGCGGCAGTTTATGACTAATTTTACACGATGTGCGATGTACAGTCAAGCCGCCATCTGTTTGCTACGATTTCCAAATTAGCAAGTCTAATGACGGCTGCGCGGTGATATTAAATTTTGTTTTGTGAGGGGTGAAGCCCGCGCCTTGCGTAACGCAACCGAAACAACGATACGAATTTTAACAATAAATAACAATAAACATCCCTAAATTATTTTTCGCTTAACATTCCATTTAAAATATGTACGTTAAATAAATTAAGAATTTTTATGAAACGATATAGGATCTAAAAATTCATGACGCGTTCAATACTTTTGCCGAAAAAGGGAAAAACATTGGGGTGGTATATTGCCGCCGCAAGATCCGCGAGGACAAACCCTCTAATAGTCTAATCGTCCGCATATAATTCCGCGCCGCGCCAAAACTTTGGTCACATTTCGCGAAACTTTTCCCAAAAGACGGCCGTCTCCGTCGTCGCCGTCTCCACGCACACATCCACTCTTTTCAACAAGAAAAGTTGAGTAAGCGCGCTACTTCGTTAGCCTGCTGCTGTGGCTACGTTTGCTGCACTTCTTCAGCGCGAGGAAGCGTACAAGAACTGCGTTGCGCGTGCATACAATGGGCATTGGCATTATTATCGCAATGCATGCGGAAAATTCGACCGGAAAGTTTTCATTGTAGCCGAAGAAACGGCGCTCGCTTGCGGCGCGCATTCGAATGCTGTGCGAACGAACGAAACGTTTGTCGGGCGGGGCGGTTTGGCTCCGTGAAGTGGTCGTATTGCAGCGCATGCAAACGGCGAGCTAACTGTCTCGAAACGCATAAAACGCATCGGCCCCGGGGATAAGTTGCAATTTTCGCATAAATATAAATTTCTTCCGAACGATGAAGCGCCGCCCGACCGACCGACCCACGACCACAGTGCGCGCCGCTGCTGCCGCGGATTATAACTTTATTACCCCCAGTGTGCGGCCGTATCTTTTATTTTTGCATGGAATAATTTTGAGTTTTGCGTATACAATGTGTCAGGTCTTGATCTTCTTCCACATCCTCATCTATTAGCGCAAAGTACTTTGTTTGTAAAGATTTTATTCAATGTTTTTACTTGTTTTGATATTATTTTGAACAAACTGTATGACGTTCTCGTTTATTACTAACTTCCCTCTCGCTCGGAGTGTGGACAAAACACAGTTAATGTTTTACAATTTAGAAATTCAAATTTGTAAATGGCATCATTTTTAATAAAAATTAAAAAAGCCGCAGCCTCCCTCCTGCCAACGCGAAATAACGACGTCATGGGATCTGCACGCTCGCACTTCCCCAACCCTCCTTGCTTGCGTTCGCGTTCGCGCGAGAAAATCCAGGCGCTGGAAAATTAGAGCGATTAAATTGATAAATGAACGCCTGTCTTTTTATACTTTTTTTTCTCGGTGGGCTGCTGCGGCTGCTGCTACGGCTGCCACCACTGCCCGGCGCCTTCACTTCGCACCGGTACGGCCGTTGCGCAACGTCTGCACCGCCATTCGAAATTATAATCGCATCGATTTCTTCCGACAGAAATTTTATTCGCCGACGTATTGTTTACGCAAACGGATTAAAGATGATGAATCGTTGCCGTTAAAGAACTCATCTTAATTTCATCTTGCTACGAGCAGCATAAAAAATTATAATTTTTTTAAAATAATTAAATAACAACAATACAACTCCAAAACATATATCTATAATATTATACAGTCGTATAAAGTCTGAAACGCCAACAAATAGTATGATACAAAAACGCACACACTCATTTTAAAGTCAAATGATGCTGCGAAACGCTTCCGGTCGGAGCTATTCAGCAATGCGGTCGGTGGAGGCGCGAAGAAGTGAAAAGCGGCAGCAAGACAAAAAATAAAACGTGCAAAAAACATAGCCCGCACATATATATTTTCAGCGTCGGCAGCAACGGTTAGTTATTGGGCATGTGACATGGCTTTGTCGCTCAATTGTGCAAATGTATGTGTGCGCTAGACGCCGGGCGCCGCGGCGCGGTGTTGTTTTGCGCCGTTATTTGTACGTATACGCTCCGGCGGGTGCGACACATTTTGAATTGAAATTCTGAAGCGGCCGTATTCGTAGTATACTAGAAGCTCTCTATTCGCGTTCGCAAAACAATATGTGTGGAGCTGCTCCGTCTGAATGTGTGCGCTTGACACTTTGAAGTAAAAAGTCAACGTTATTTCGTTAATCCCTCTACGATAATTGGCACCGTATCGAAGCGCAGCCGTGCCTACGTGCACGCTGAGCGGTAATTTGCAGGCGGATAAAAGAATCAATAAACTTCAACATTGATGACTGCCCATTGAATCGTTACAGGCATTTTACCCCCTTTTTAATTTGGAAATCAATGAGTAAAAACTGGTGCTTTTCAACGAAATATTACGTTTTCAAATTAATTGAGACAGAAATCTCAAAGTTGGTTTATTGTTGTTGAAATCGTCATCTGTCGACCGCTATTTAAATACACTTCCGCGCCTTCGTGTCTCATTCAATCAAGCAACCACTTTTGGGCTGCCAAACTTTCGGGCGCGCGCTGTCGTCAAATTCATGGGGTGCGCACGCCGAAGAAACTAAAGTAAGCGCCTGTAAAGCCAGTCGAGCGCGGGCCCGGGTGGTGATGGGCGCAAAACCTATGCAACTCTCGCAAGTTGGAAATGTTGTGGAAATTGAGTTAGTGGCGTTGAACATAAATCGCATAAAGTGCAACTTATCTACTTCTACATACATTCAGGGAGCGACTGCGGTGTTGGCTCACACATACAGCCATCATTCTGCGTTCATACCGCATGTTACGTTTTGACGGTCGGACATTTATTATTATGCGCACGATGACCGCGTGTGGCTTTGCATGAAAAATACGCAATATTTTGACGCAAGCATCCCATTCGTTTACGTCGTTGGGTTTCGAGACGATCGCCCATAGCGCAAAACGGTTTGTGAAGGGCGCTGTACATTTTGGGGAAGTTTACGGTTAACGACGGACGGAGGCTCCAGCCATAACTCCCCCGGCCATATACCTATCGTGCGTGTGCATATAAGTGCGAACGCGTGGATGGGGCGCATGTAGGGACTAATTATTGTTACTTGTTAGAGTTAATTTACTTGCGCGTAATTAAAACGGAGAGAATAAAGCCGTGCGGCGTGCGCGCGATGAACGCGAGGCGTCGTCGGCAAGTGTTGTTGGCGCAAGTGGTGGATGCGCCGGGCGCGCACTACACAAGTGCGAGCAAGCGGCGGCGGCGCGAATGGCACGGAATAAAGGGATGTGTTAATTTATTACGAAAAGTTTTATAATTGCATTCAGCACACCGCAGCGCGACTCACCAACGCCTCCGATGCTGTCGTCGCCGCCGCCGACAACGACACCGCTTCTCGCACGCATGCTATGCGTATACGCGTGCGAAATGTCTTCGTAATCGTGCCGAATGACGGCTTGGCGGCGTCAGCGACGCAAGCGAAGCCGCTTTTATTTAATTATTTATTTATATACGTTGACGGCTTTATTATTAACCGAATCGAGGCGGTTTTCGCGCGCATACATAACAAAGCGATGAAGCCCACGAGGAGGGAAGACGGGAGGCGGAAGACAGTGGGTGCCGCTGAAGATTAGTTAATGGATTAGCTTTCCAAACAAATTTCGCGCATAGTAATTAATATTGTGTGTTTGGATATGTAAAGTGTTGTGCGGCGGGGTTCTTTGTTCGCGCCAGATACGGAAATGGATCGCGCAAGAAACTCATCAGCGCAATGATTTTACTTTGCACATATCTAATGTTCAAACTTTCTCTCTCTTTTTTATTCTTGATTTCTTCACATCGACGCAAGTTAATTTCAGTGTTCATCCTCGCATGATCATTAACTTTTTCGCATCGCCACTCGCTTTTATAACTTCCATTCTTCTGCGCCGCAAAGTTCAGCCGGTGGACTTTTTGTCCGAACATGTGCATGACGGTGCATGCACCGCAAAGTTTTTCCACGAGGCTTTAAACTCACGCGCGCGCCAACAACTAATTCAAGACTTAGGGCCGTGCGCGCGCGCGTGAACGGCTGCTACGGACGCCCTAAAAGGACGACGAATTAAACGTTCTTACTGCACTTCTTAATAATAATCTCTTGTAAAGTGGAGGAGTGCAATTTAGCTTTAAAGCTTTTCTGTCCCTGTCGCTGGAACTAAACATATTACCTGACAAAGTTATAATGCAAAAGTGCGTAATTACTTATTAATATTTGCAAAATGTCTGCATTGAAATGACCTGTAGAGAAGTCCTACATTAATGGCTTGAATTTAGTCATTTTCTGAGAGAGAAAAATTCAGACGGTTCATGCTGCTAAGTAAATGAAAAATATTTGCCCGAGCAAAGGTAATTTAAAATTTTAATGCATGCTGATGCATTTCATGCTCGAAATGCAAATGTAACCGAGCGAAATGCATTGCGGGGAGGACCAATGCGCCGACAGATAAATAAATGAACGCGCATCCGAAGAAAGAGGAGCCACCCATGTGAGGAACCCGTGCCCCGTTCGTTCGCGCATCCAGAAAAATGTTAAATTTAGTGCGGACAAGCATCGGTGTCTTCTTAGTGTCGTGCCAAGCAAGCGCCCGTGCGCCTCACGTACAATTACAATGAGTAGTCTGCAATATTGATGCAGACATGCCTACTGTTTATTGTGGCGTTCGCTCATTCCGCGAGCGCCGACAGGCGGGCGGGCGAATGCGCGCGATGCCGTCGGAATATTTTTCGTTCGCGCTCAAATATGCTAAATTTCCACTCGTGCTTCCCTATTGCACGACGACGACGACAATCGGCTCGGAATTTATTTGAATGCCATTTGCATCGTTGCAATTCATCACGCATTGTTTGCCGCTGCAGGCAAATGCGTCGTGCAAATGTATTGTTTCACGTTTCGTTGACATGGCGGTAAGTAATATGAGTGGCGGTAAGATGCAGTTTTCCCGTTTGCTGATTTATTGTGATATAGAGTAATTTTTTTTCACACCTGTTGCCGTATTTTATTCATTGGTATACTTGCAAATATGATCTCAATTTTTCTGATTAAACTGAAATTCATTATTTAATTTGGGAAGGTACTGTTAAATAATTAATTTAGAAAATTTATAATCAATCCTTAATATACCGACAACAATGCAGCCATTATAAACAAACAATAGTCGCTAAGCAAATGAAGCAGAGCCGCGATCAGCATACGGGTTAATAAATTGAGGTGCAAGAAAAACAGTGCGTAATCCATGCCAAGTAGAAGCGGCGCCGACGCGGATTACACAAATCAAAACAATTATCTTCGACTTAGGTATATAACTCCGCGGGGTATTATCTCGCTGCGTTCGCCGCTTGTGCGAATTGTCTCTTCACTCGCCGCGACGCAATGCGAAACGATTTAAATTGAAATTAAAATTATACGCGACCCCGAAATGAGGGTTATAATTGGTGTTTTGTCTCGACGACGTCGCCGACGCATTGTGGAATTTACGAATTCGCCGCTCACACGCACCCCAATGGCAGGCGTGATAAGAGGGGGTGAGAGGGTCCATAAGCTCATGCGTTTCGCGCGTTGAATTGTGAAAGGTGGAATTGGAATGCGTCGCGAATTATGCGAAAGGTAACGCCGTACACCCGCTAGGGCGTCGAATTGCGAGCGAAAACGAAATGAGACGCATGTTAATAGAGACCCAGCAACAAGCGCAAATAACCACCCCCCTCGTGTTTTTGCATGTCTTGTTTTGTTCGCGCGAACGAAAGGTCTGGATACGAAATTTGTGCACAGTGGATTGTGCTAAACGCCGCGTACTTTGAAATTGGGGTAGATTAACATCAATCACGTTCATGCAGACAAGACTGAAAAAAACGACTTGCTGAACAATTTGCGCGCAATTAAGGTGATTGTTCCACTTTGAACAATAATACATATCCTTTGTGGAAGCAACACGGATTACTGACCGATAATACTTGTCTTGCAGAAGCGAGGGTGGATATGAGGGTGGGCAGAGGAGATGTGGGTCGTCCATTCAACAATCAACAACCACATCACAAACACACGGGGGGCTGGCTCTTACAACGGGCAAGCAATTTCAGCGCAGAGACAAAACACGAGCAGCAGACGGCGGCGGCCGAAAGGTATAAGCGGCAGTCGGCTAACAATCCGGATTTGGTAATAAAGGTGTAGCAAAATTCAGTGCGCAATGTGGAAATTCGCCGGCGCGTATTCAGAGGCAGCTCGCGTGTGCTCTCACCACGGTCTTATTATTATTTCCCCTATTCATATGCCTCAAGGTTGTGATAAACGCAAACGCACTACACTTCGCTCGTGCGCTACCCGCGCATAACCAGGCGGGCGGGGGGGTTGTTTCAAGCGGGCGCACCGGAACCATGCCACCAGTCTTGGCGACGCTGCGCCTCTGACGGCTTACGCGTAATTCGAGATTAATTGCTTACGTTAGTCAATGCCAGCGCTATTATATATCACGGGATTAGAACCAACCCCCGACGCGCGCGTGAGCGTGTTCGCCCTCACCCATCTCGTAGTGTCTGCACGACTGAGAGTTTACAGTTGGTTCGTTATAAGTCCCACTGATTTTCGTCACGTCGTATGCGAGCGCGAGGGAGGGTGAGCGCGGGCGCCGCACATCTCTCAAACCACCCCCTGGACCATCAACGGCCCCGACGAACTATGCTCCTGTCGCCAACTACGCGCTTGAGTACTCTTAATAATTGAATAAAAATAAATAAAAGCGTTTAGTTTGGAAGTCAAGTAAAATAATTGAATGCACACTAATAGTAACTATACTATCTAATACCAAACTAGATTTTTGTCCCGTTTGTGAGGATACAGCGCCATCGTGTCAAGTTTTGCGTCTCTTTGCTCCCCAAAAGCGAAGCAACGCAAATAAGTGGATGAAGCCGCGCGCGGCAAATTCATGTGTGCGAGGGTTGGACACGTCGAGCCGGAAATTGGTGTAGGTAAAAGTAATGCAAAGTTTGGACCCGAAATGCAGACAAATTGCAAACGCTTTTTCTAGATTTGCGTCGTCGGTCGCGACGCGCGAAGGGACCGACAGTTTACTCGATGCAATAGATCACCTTCTCTCCGGCGAATCGCGGAAGCGAGGGAGGGTGCAAGTAATTGCATGTTTCGCTTGCAGATATTTCGCTTTAATCCTTTTTGATGAAGACGATTTGTTTGAATCGTTGCAATATGAAATATTGATTCCGCCCAACCCCTCAGTCTCAGTCAGTCTTAGGAAAATTCTTCTTCATCAAAGTGACACCAGGCCGACAAAAATTGTGTTCTCGACAAACAAAGGCGAAACATTATTACAATTCGGCACTTTAATATAATTTTATGTTTGTTTGCGAGTGCCATTTTTTAAGCAACCCCTCTCTTTGCCCAACTGCGCAATGGTGCGATACGTTTTCATATTGCGCGCGCGCGGTGGGCCATTCCGTCTTTTTTATACGTCCGTATTTTTCATTGTCGCCGCAAGTATTATTTCCACTTCTTACGTTTTGTTTCGCCGTCAGAGTGCGCCAGCGTGCACCTATTATTTTTACTTTTGTTATTAATGTAGCCGCCGAGGCGTTATCGCATCGCCGACGATGACGATGCTTCATCCCTGTCTGCTACCGGTTCGCTCTGCGGGGTGCGCAATACGTAAGTAGATTTCTACGTGCGCGAAGACATTGTTTGCGACTTTGTGTGTTAACCAGATTTAACTATCTCGTAAGTAGCGGCGCCGAAAACTCGGTTTGGCATCTGCGGCGATGTCGGCGTGGTTGGCGGTGCACAATGCACCACTGCTGGCGATGCGCTCGGTGATCGCTGTGTTGCGATATGGCGCGGTGGGAAATTTGCAGTGCTTTAGCTTTGCGTCGTCGTTCTCGTTGCAACAAGAACAGCGTACAGTGTGAGATGATATTTATCTTGAAGGAGCACGATTTTCGCTACACCGCACCGCACCGCCAAAGCAGTAAGACGCGTTTGTACTTTAATCACACCCGCGTTATTCAGCTGTTAGAATATAATACGCCCAATTTCCGGTTTATATACAGGTTTCAATCGTAGGTTCAAATCTAAATTAAATCACTATTTATTCATTGAGCATTTTGTTGTGGGAGCTTATTCCTGCTCCTGTTGTGTATGCCACTCATTTCGAGTGTATTGCCGATGGAAAGATAACGTTCACACAATTCTCTCATTTGTTTTCGCGGCGCCGACGATGCGCGCGAAAACAATGGGGGTGTAGCCGACCACTATTGCCGGCATAAAGATGCCAGCTTTATAAAACAAGCTCTCTGCCACACACCGCGGAAGGCACCCGCTTCGATGTGTTTAGAAGATGAGAAAACCTTGTTTCGACCAACCCCGCCTTTGTTGTTGTGCGGAAGTAACGTCAGTAGGTGCAGTTTTGCAACAAAACACTCGTGCACCACCACCTCCCACGTATGAGAATGGACGTGTGGTCCAAACTTTAGTGCACTCGCGAAACAAAACGTATGAGGACTTTTCTTATTGGAGCGCACGCGAGGAGCGCGCTCATGCTGAACATTCACAGCATTGTTTTTCTCAACCAAACCGCACGTTTCAAGTCCAGCTAGTCTATCATCGTCCTTGTCCGTTAAATGCTTTCCCGCTTGCTTTGTTTTTGCCAACAGGAAAAATATGTGTGTAATGTACGTCTTGGAGGAGTGAACCGATAACAAGGATTTTAGTGCATTGGTGTGAAAAACTGGAGTAAAAGTATGGACAAGATAATGATTAGCAGGTGGATCAGGTTAAAAATGAAATGCTTATCATTTACCTAATTTGAATGTTGTATTAATACTTGGAGTAAATTCATTTCGAATAGTTCAATTCAATTACAGTGCAAAAATTATGTGCGTCAAATGCACGCAAACCAAACTGTCCGGGTGTCAATGTTAATCGATATCACGTTTTCATCAATTACGATCGAATACCGAGCGCGTGCATACATCGCTTCCATTATCATAGCAAGCAAGACATGGTGCACCCACCACCTGCAAATAACGCGGAAAATTCGGTTTTCCGTCATCGATAAACGCCAGACCGACAGTGGAAAACAAAAGCACAGGCGCAATAAATGCGAAGTGATTTACAATTAGCAAAATAAAATTTAATTTCGGCGCCATCAGTTGCCAAAAAGTGGAAAAATGTATATAAAACGTGTAATTATTGAAGAATAATTTTATAATTTGTAGGCAAGATTTTGCAACATTAAACAATTTCTGTGCATGTGTAGATATTATAGTTAAACGGATATTAGTATTATGTATTAGTTTTCGGTTCACTTAAACGCATAAGCACACAGATAATGCACGCGTGCTGAGCAACGCCTCTCGTTTGTTTCATTAATTAAGTGTAATGAGAGATTTCAAACTGGAATCATTGCTAACACCAAGTGATACCTACATTCAGTAACAATGCAGGTGAATTATGAGGAAAACAACCAATTAATAAATCAAGTATTAATCAAATACACTCATATTTATGGAAATTAATTACTCAATTGATTCGATAATGTTATACCTACGTATTTTTCATGTTATGTGAATAACCTTTTCAGATACTTATACGGAAATACTATGGCGCGTGTTTTCATTATCACGCGCGTTCGCATATAGGTAAAGGCGTCGTTGTCGTGCATCAGCACAACGCCGCCACCCTCACTAAATGCATTCCCTGTTTACGTACACATTCGCTTATTATCTGCTTTAAAATTCATCATTGTCGTTGACGCCGCCGCCGCCACCGCCACCAACGTGTGTTCACACATACGTGTGTCGTTGAGCACCCATCGCCGGATAATGTTATTACGAGATGCATGCGCATATGGTATGCTGATTCAATTATTTTCAATATTAATAATTGCATTACTCGCGCCGAGTTTAGTCCTGCGGGCGCGCTTTCGCACACTTGCATCTATTATGCGAATGTGAATATGTACGACACGCAAGGACAGTGTATACCGACAATAAAATTGTTTGTGCACTTTTTGTTCATTCCAAACCAACCACCAAGCCGCCGCACAATTTCGAAAATTCGAATGCGTAACGCACGGCATTCGGATTGAATTAATATATCCCGTGCTAGGTGTATGGCGTAACCATTGCCTCTCCAATCCAGCGAATTCAATACAAGATCGCACTCGGATGTCATATATTGTGTATGCATCACACGTGCGCACCGCTTTCCCATTGCGTGCTATGTGTGCGTATCTGTGACTAATTAGTGGAGTCGCGCTATCTCGCGTTAATTGTATAATTCGTTAATTGAAAATACCCTCGGTGAACGCTAACAAGCTATAAACTCACCGAATATACCCACCCGCCTACCACTGCGCATATATGGCTTTTGTTTATGTTCTCGCTACCGCGTTCGATACGTTGGGTGCGTTTACATTCCCAATATAATTGCTTCCCATCGCTTCAACCTGCATTAAAATGAGACCGGAAAGTTTTTTGCAATAGCCGTATAAAACGCAGAAGTCATTTACTCTTAATTACGCTTCCCGCGCGCTAATTCCGTGAATGTGCAATCTTGCCGAAGGGCATTTAAATAAGAACCGATTGCAGCCGAAAACTGACGCGCTTTGTCTGGCGCAAATTAATTATGAATATCAGGGAGCCATCGCGGCGTTAATTAAGTGAAATTACACAAAGCGCAATTGCGCGCAGCGGCGGCAGCGCAAGACGTTTCCTAATGCAGCAGAGGTGGAATTTTAAAAGACTAGCTGCAATTCTCTCGCCATTTCAACAACTTCCTTTCAGCGACGGTGACGCCGAGGGCGGCATTGCGCTCTGCCACTTTGCGCCAATTCCCAATTCCGTATATCGACGACGACGACGACGACGATGCCGACCTACATCGCGAGCGCGCGACACGTGCGCCTTTTGCATATGTAGCCGGTTGGGCGTTAGCGTCGGGGTGCACTTCAACAAACTTACAACTTCGATCAATTGCAGCGTAATTGAAGTGAATTTTGCACCGCAGCTTGGGGAACGAATGCAAACATTCTTTATGTGTGTGCAAGGTGAATGCTACCCTTCGTCCTTACAGTCTTTACTTAGTAATCTGCGCCGCGTGTGTGCCCTGCTCGCGCGCGCTGCGAATATTAAAACTTTAATGAACACTTTATAAAGTTATTTTAATTAGTCTCGAACTACCCTACCCTGCCGCACCGCCCTGCGCTGGGTTGTGTTATTATTACGCGCGGTGCGGTAGTTTCGGCGCGAAACCCATCGCATCCGGCCAGTCAGGAGATATAACTTTCACGCGGGTGCGCTTGTTATAATGGCTTCAGTTTATTTTAGTGAAATGATGTTGATAATTTAATGGCTTTTTATGTGCCTGTGCTTTTGTAGTTTGCGTTGTGTAAAGTGAGGCGCCACAGAAAAAGCGGGTTCATTAGCGTGTGTCAATTGCAGCGCAGATGGAAGTAATTTAGAACAACTAACCGTCAATTTGTTTATGATTAACAAAGTTTTATTAAAACACTGATTTGTGGCCACTGTCGTTTCAGTCGCATTGAATCATTTGTATAAATATATCATTAAAGCACTTTGATGTAAATCCAGTCAATGCAAAATTAGATTTCGCGCGCACAAAAACATGGAAATTTAATCTAATTCGATATCAGTTAGTCCCACTTTTCAATATCGCACACAGGTGCAATGTAATATTTTATTAATTATTTTCCATGTTTTGCGAATTTATTTGATCCCCGAAAATGCGCCGCATGCCATGTAGGGCTCAAAGCAAACCCGGAAAAATGTTAGAGTAATTTTTTCGCGTTGTGAAAAATATGTATTTCACATGACACCCCCGCAGTAATAGTATTTATGTTTTACCGTTTTGTTTATAGCCGCAATGTGCATGCCATACATGCAAAGGTTTACTATATATCGACGATATATGTGACGAGTGGTATTCGCGCGTCGAATGACTGAATTACGAATTACAAATAATATTTGCAATGAAAAGCCACCCTAGCCAACGCGACGCAGACGCGTCAAAAGGATATTTATAAAAATATTATTTACCACCCGCAACGCACACGCGCAGTGGTGCTGCATAGGCTGGCTTAATGCAAATGAAAAAATAATAGCAACAAAAATGTTGCGATGGAAATATTTACGCACTGCATAAGCTACCATGCGATGCTGCATGACTGCAAACTTGTAAAATATTTAATGAAATGCGAGCGCACTTTCAAACTGTGCGTGGAATTTGGCAAAAAAAATATTGCACATGTGCAAAATTGGTCAAAACGTATACATTTTATTGACATGCGAATTACAAATGCAAGACTCGTTTTTTGTGGTTTTTTTTTTCGAAATTGCTGGCGAGTGAATCAAATTGCATTGCATTGTTAACCTTTGCGTCTTTAACGATGTCTCTCATGGATATCCCGCGGCGCATTCGCAATGGCGGAAAAACCGGACGCAAAGTGCAACAAATTTCAATTTGTAACTTCATAAACTTCCTAATAGAAATTTAATGGCAACTTGTATGTAGTCGGCTGCTGCGCGCGCGTGGGGCTGGCTATCTGGTTAGCAAACACGTGCTCTCACGCGCGCGTGTGTTCTTCTTCATCGAAGTTTCTTCCTTCTTGTTGTGTGTTTACAGGCCGGCAAAAATGCTGCCCCCGTATATCAGCCACGGTGGCCGTGGCACGCGCCGGCCTTGCACTCAATTTCACATTTTCACACATTGCGCCCAACCTCCCCGCGCGCGCCGAAAGTTTGCCCGTATTTCTATTTCTTATCGAAAACTTCTTGTTGTGCTTGTTTTCGTTGTACACGCATCGCTTGGGAAGTCTCTTCGGACCCGGCACTGGCGCCTAAAATATGTTTTATTCGATGCGCGCGTAAAAAGATGATAAATTTCATAAATACATTGAATCTTTATCGCAAAATAACTTCCGTTGTATTTTTGCGCACACTTCGCGTTTCTTTTTAGTTACATTGATTGTTGGTGATTTATTATGCTTCTTGGCAGCCTGCAGGAGTAAATAATATTAATTTTATGTGCTTTAATCTATTTCGAAGACGATCCAGTTAAAGGTAACATTATTTCGCACAGCATTACGATTCATCAGCAGATTTACTTATTTATAAATTAGTTGCCGTCTTTTGGAGAAGCTCGTGCGCAATTTCGGTAATAGTTTAGAGTGCACTACCACGAAAAATTTATTATGGAGCAATCGGATTTATGTTTCGATTTCGTGTGTATATTTTTTGCTCGTGCTCCGGGCTTCTTTCTGCTTCTTGGGCCGCTTCCAACGGGCGGCGGTGCGTATACACTCGGCTGGACTGGCAATTCCTTTCAATACATATATCCTTTCTTGGACACTGAAGAAATGCACGACTTTAGTGCGCTGTCTCTTTAATCGCGTTACTGCGCTAGGCATTGCGTTTCGTGCGCGTGTTAGCCGATCTTCCGCACGCTTTTCCGCACCAAGACGGTAGGGATGGAAATTTCTGCTCGTAGAGCAATTGCAATTGTTCATTCCTCGCGCACAAAGCTATCCAAGAAACTCATTTAATGGCATTCAGCCCGAATTTAATCTACACAAGAATTTATGCCAATATATTAAGATCCATATTTAATTGATAAGTTACATGGATAAATTTCAGGTTTTTGGTCGTTATCAGAAACACCCATAGGAGAAGGCTCTTAACTCGTAAGGATAACTACACGTGTGAGTGCAGGGTGAGAGAGCACGGAGAGAGAAAAGAGCCGGCGTTTCAGCGATTGGAATTGGCATCGAAGGCGATATCTCAATATACGGTTGGTCGAGTAAATGGGTCAAAAGAAGATGCTCGCGCGCGCCCGCGCACACACATGATCTTGCAGCGGCCTTTAGCTGCCCCCCTCGTGCGCGCACACCGGGAGTAGTTTTTAACGGTCACGAAAACTCATTCCTTTGCCGTGTGCGGGTGTGCTCGCAGACATGCTCCTTTGGCTGAGCGGCGGTGGCCGCCACTAATGGGTGGGCGCCCTTGCCGGCGGCGGTGCGGGAGGTTAGTTAAAGGATTCGCTCATAAATAGTTAAGAACGACCGGCCCGGGCGGCGTGCGGAAGAGCGGGCCGCACATACCACCGTTTCGCTCGCTCCACCGATTCCCAACACGTCGCTGTGCGCATGCAGGTATGTGTGTGGGATTTCTCTCAATATGGACGCACTCTCCATGTCGAAGGACCTTTTGTTATCTGCCGGCCATCGTTTCTTTTATTGTGGCCACCGCTCGCCGCCGATGTGCTCGCTGATACAAACACACCGACGCGGTGCGCGCACTCCTTTCCGCCCACCCTTTCTTCCGAATCTTTTTTCGATTCCGAATGAATGAATGAATGAATTGCTAAGAAAGGCAAAGGAAGAACAACGTCGACCGCAGGATTCACCTCTCTGCCCGGCACGCCAGAGAAACGAATCGTGCGGAATCCGAAAACTTTTCAATGCGCACCGGTATTCACATTACACTTGGTGTCTTCAAAAGGTCTCTCTAGAAAATTTCTGCCAATCTGCAGTTGCATTTAATTATTTTTCTCATTCCGCTTGAGTTAGTTTACAAGAGGAAATTTATTTTCACGATGATATTTATTATTGGAGTAATATAAGATCATTTCTGAAACGATTGAAATACATTCAATGGAAGCAGGTAAGATGGGACCTTTTTAAACATTAAAATTTCCACTTTGCTCTTTCTGTATGCGATGCGCGCTTCCAATCTCCGATGGCGTCACCGGCGCACGGTGTTTGTGACAGATTCACGAGCTGCATTTGGGGATGACCGCCACCGCCGCATACATACAACTTGAGCAAAAACAAGATTTCAATATCTTTGTCCGTCCAACAGTCGTTCCCCATGTTGTTCAAATATTCTATTAGACACCTACAACTGTCCACCAAATGAATGCATTGCAAATTGAAGAAGCAATAGAAAACAGGATTCAATCGCAAACAATTTTCAATTCTGGGACGCCATTTAGATCAATCAAAGGAGATATACAACCGAGAGATGTGTTGCTGAGTTGTATAACAATCTGCAATGCAAAAATATGGCATTCTAAAGTTATTTACTGCTCTCTTTTTTGTTTGCGCCACATTTGGGCAATCTTTAAAGTTGCAGAACTTAAAACTTTTCGTTTTCACTTAATCTCTTTCATTTATCTTATTTCGGCTGCATGCTGCGCGTCTCCTCCCCCACGGACCTTGGCAGACGCGTCCTTTTTCCTTGTCACCATCCTGCCACCACATACGTGTTGGAGTGTGATTTACTAGCATGCACATTTACTTGCACGTTTTTTTCCAGCATCGTTTTTCTTACGCGCGTGCGTTGTCTCCGACAGCAGACGCTTTCCGCACGATGGGTGCGATTGGATACGACCACCGTCGAAACGTGGTTGGGAAATGCGAAAGTTTTCGACGAGCGTAACCGCATTGATTGATTTTACTATTTCCGGATTTGCTCCAATTATTCATTTTTGTATCGATTTTAAGCATATAATCCATATAATTATAATTTATTCTCTTACCTTTTGTAGATATCTGCGTCCATGCTGAATTTTAATCAAATACAAGCCAGGAGTTAAAAATCGCAAAATTTATACTCGATGAAGCACTTCATCCCTTAAAATATACAATCGCTTTAAGATGACGGCGGGCCAGTTTACATCGCCCGTCGTCGTCGTCGTCGTCGCCGATCGTCCACTTCGCCCCGTCCCCCCACTTGGTTAAACACAAAGTTTAAGAGCTTTATAAGCTTCGTAGCGGCACGACCACGCACGACCGAACGGGGGAATTTTAATTGGCAAAAACGAAACTAATTAGAAATTCAATCAATTATAAAGAAGCGAATGGCGAACGAGCGGCCGCGTCGCGTGGCGGACGGTCGATCGCGCTCGCCGGAAACACATTTGGTGCGAGCGATGCGAATAAATTTGGTGGATTTTACACACATTCGGCCCTCCACTCCGCGCCCCGTCCGAATGGGGGAGAGGACTAGAGAGTCGTCGTCGTCGTTGGTGTTGGCGTGACGCCGATCGAATATCCACAAATTGAAAATTTAATAAAGTTTGAAAGCGTGCCTAGCGCCGTCGTCGTTGTGTGTGCATTATTGCTTTGCGGAGTTTTCATATTGGGCCGAACATTTCGATTTGTTTCAAATCATATTTAAAATTTCTCGCAAGCGCGCGCGCGCTTAATATGTCACTTCGAAACTAATTAATTGCAAGTACGCCCGAGCGGCGAACAGCATAATTGTGTTTTAGTTTCGCGCGCGTGTAGTGGGTCCGAAAAAGGCGCAAGTCGATATTTAACGAATACATTATTAAGCTCGGTACATGCACTAATCATTCAAGTGAAAACCAAATTCAATGTACCCAATTTTAAAGTTCATAAAGTTATGCAATACTATCCAGTCCGTCGCGGTAGGATAGAACTTCCTGACCGGCTAATTAATTGGCCCGAAATCAGAAATTATTTATAAGTATGGATATTTACAGGGCACATCGTACTCAAACAATGCTTTAGCCATTAAATACATATCAATAAACACGCACCACGTTGGGTTAATAAAGGTACGCGTGTATCGTAATCTACGCTTCGGCGCAGTTGATTGTAATTAATATTGAAATAATAACGCAATCATATACGCGAGTAAAATAGGACTAGGTACAATTTCCACGCACAATGTGCGTTGGATGCAAATCAAAAATAGCCACATTCAAAAGCAATATCCGGTGCGCATTTCGTCAAACCTAATCTCACGTAGCGGATCAACCAGTACTCATTGTTACACGTACGTATATGGTATTGTCGATGTACAATCACGCGGTTTCAGCGAGCTGAATGCAATGTTCATTTGTCATCGCACTATACGCACTATAAAGAAGCAATCTAGATAGGATACCTAATTGGAATGAGTCTGAAATAATTGATGCACTTGCAACATTAGGTAAAATACAATAAAAGCATAGAATGTAAATTTTTAACAGGAACGTACGTTTATTTTTGCACTGAGCGGAAATACAAGCTATGCGTACGAAATCTCGCCGACTGTCTGGATGTCGCACATTTATAATAATAATTAATTAAATAAAATAATAATAGATTTTGTTTTCCATTTCTTCGTTAATCGTTTGCAATCATCGTTCTCTGATATCACCTCCTTCCATCGGTCATCGTATTCCAACAATCGCATTCTGTTAGATTTCCACATCGTAATCGCCACCGCGCATTTTTGCACTTCAATTTCGCAGTAGTTTGGAAGTTTTTTTTTTGCAATTGTCTGGTTTCAATTTATCTTTGTTTACACGTTTTAGTTCGGCGCCATCAGACAACTCATAATTAATCGTACACCAAAATCATACGCCAGTTGTTCTTGTATAAATTTTTCATTGAAAACACGATCATCGTTATCAAAGTGAATGAACGTCATCAACATGGAGCAAAAATCGCGATAAAATCGAATGAAAAACTTGAGAAAGAATCGAATTCGATAATAATGAACACCTAGAACAACTTTATCATGATTTCAATGAATACATAGATAGAGAACTATAATTACATTTATATCAATCACCGTCGTCATCTCATCGCTTACATCTTGTCACATTCATGTTGTTTTCGTTTGGGTTTCTTCTACATTTTCAACATTTGCATGGATTACGTGTCATTTTACATAAATTATTTACATCAATGTCACGCTCCGAAATGTGTATGTTCGTTGAACTATAATCGTTGCAGTAAATTATGTATATGAACAAATTAAATGAACATGACACTTTGTTTTAGAAATTCAGTTCATTATTCGTTTAATATTGTGCTCTATTTGCGCAAAGTCATAGATATTTACGTTTACATTGCTGAATACTGATGGGAAGCAAATTTACAACAGGCATATATTTTAATAATTACAAATATATAGATAAATTACAATAAAATATACCCAATAAATTACGATATATACTAATTTTTTACAGCTGCAATAAACTGAAAGATAATTTCAATGGCGCTCGTTTGCTTTGTAATTTGTATGGCACTCAGTGCAATTATATAAAATTATACACAATTATAACTTAAATATGCACAAGATGACACTTTGGTATATTTTGTATTAAAATTTACAGCATTCTCGATGACTGGATTCATAACAATACCATAATACTGCAACGTTATGTTCGTTTTTTATTTATTTCAAATTTCGAGTCCAAATAGGTCGCATCCCCATGACTGTTCACACCACACTTATATCTCGTCACGTCCAACGTCTTAACCCGAAATAAATCGGCATGTAAAAAATAAGAAATCTGTATGTTATTCGCTTTCGTTTTGTACAATGGATAAGAAACGGGAAGAAATCGTAATTATTTCAAATATGAAATTCCTAAATTATCACCTATTATTCGGTTTGTCTTCTTTAATCTATGTACTTTATTAAGTAATTATGCATTTATTAATGTTAAATATGAATGTATCAATTTGCTTGTCATAATTTCTTGTATGATAAGGTAGTAAAAACTACATCGTAAATCGATTTATTTTTCATGATTTGCTTGAGTTTTGCTTTACATTTTGTGTCGCCGCTTCGTTTGCCTCATTACGGTTTCGCTTAAAATGCAAGTTTGCTTATCGCTTATCAATTGTATCGTTTATCATTTTGAGATACTTTAGTTTTATTTTCTTCGTAAAATATAAAACTGTACAAAAATCAATTCCGCACCTCACAGTGTGTGTATTTTTTATATATTTCTCATTATATCATATTTATTTGCACGTTTAATTTACATGTTTTCTTTTACGTCGTTCACTCTGCATGAACGTGTTGAGATGAATGCTAGATTTACAAGATCTGTATCAGGAGTTTTACACGATTCGGAATCGATATTTTTCATGTGTCAATCAGTAGCCAATCAATTTTGCATGTCAGTTTCACTGTCGAGAATTTAGGGTGTGTAAGAAAAATTTTATCACGAAGCGATTAAGCAAGAAGTTAGCAGCAAACAGCACTTTCGTTTCGAATGGAGATTGGTAGTATTCCAATTCAATTATGTGACAAGATGAAATCAAGAGCCATCCAAGCAGTGTACGTTCATCAGTGCACTTTATTTTCTCAGCAATTGCTTTGGTAATTATAGTCAATGGTGGAATGAATCAATCCGTACAACAGCTACGCTCTGACAAAATGCTACACGTTTCTAAGGAAGAACAACAAGGGGAGCACAATTCGCTTTGCAACGAATGGTCTAAGTACCGCAAACGCCAGATAAGAAAGTGCACTGCACCCATACAATTACTAAGTCGCACTAACGACGTTACCGTTTAGATACCTTTGCTTTGTCGGTGTTTTTTTTTGTGTTGCAAACTTGCCGATGGTGGGTGAGCTTCCAATCGATTAATTTCATCCTTCCGATCATTGCGTGTGTGTTGCATAATGGATTTAGTTAAAATGTAGGTGTAGAGAGAAAATTTCGGAATAATAAATGGAAAAGTTGGATTTCTTTTCGTTTCAATTATAACAAAGCATGCAGCTGTACAAAATGCGATTCGTCGTCCTTGCTTCATCCCTCATTCTCAAATATGTCAACACTAAAAATCTATACAAATACATAAACACTTAAATCGATTCTGTGTTGCTTTTACTTATTAAATTTTTCTCTTTGTCAGCACATTATTCACACATCCTTGCGTCCTTTCCATTTTTTAGCTCATCGCAATTATATTGAATTTATAATTTTACAAATGATGCTCTCGTTCTCGTTCACATTCCTGGGGCCGATCCGCGGCTCAGCCGCACATGAACGTTTTACATTCACGCACATGCACACACATTATTTACTTTTAAGTTAAATATGCGCTAGAATAATTCTTAATTATTTTGTTTTCCCTTTTTCTCTCGAAATATCAATCTTATCCGTCGTCGGCAATCCGCTCGTTTCGTTCGTGTCAAAAATCATTTCAATCGATCAATATCAATTAATTGTGTCAGCAAGTTTCTTGTTTTTTGTTGCAAGTTAAATCGAATGCATGAAGAAGGAATGCTTGTTCAATGATTGAATGTTCTGGCGTACAACGAGACTATTCGTGTGCAACCGCGTAATGAAGAAATATTCATCCGATAATTGATTACCACTCCCTGGTGAAATGAAAGAAGACCCCCTTGCTAATATGTACGTATATTTTTCATGTAATAATATTAATAATACCGCAAATACGATACGAAATGGTAATTAATTTTAATTTATTTATATAATTTTCATCTTCATTTTTTAAATACATCTCGTTTCTGTCTCCATTAAATTTATTTTTATAAACCTTATCTCTCTCTGTTTTCTTCGCTTCAAATCACCCTCATATCACAATGTTTTTTATCTTTATATGTTACCATCTAAATGTCTTAACTTTAATCGTTACCTATCTTAATGCTTGCAAAACTTCGTATCGCTCCCTCTTATCCGCTATCCCTACTGTGTCCATGAGCAAGGTCATCCCTACTTTATTAATTTCAATTATGTGGACGAATATTTCTTCATTCAATTGGATTACGCTTTGTTACATGCCTCCGGAAATATTATTGAAATTCATTTGATAAATTTACAAGCGCTACATAACCAAATTGAGTTAATTGCTCATAACTGAAATTCGGCCTAAAATTTAATAAAAACCAGCTGGAAAAAATTATAGTACGGTCTTCAAGTAAAGCTTGTAGCGTTTGTCGCACAGTAAATTAAACCAGACTCGTTGCATCGTCAATTATCAAATATTTCGTTTGTGTCCTCATTAAACATTCAATTTGGTTGTTTTCAATTGAAAATCGAATGATTTCATTTGTTCTAAGCAAGGTCACTTTCTCAAAAATATAATTACCTACCATACTCTTTGTTCTAATTCAATTTCTTAGCATGCCACATTTGTTTATTTATCTTGTTATGCCATTGTCGCTATAGATTGCACACCATCGTCTGCAAATTGCAATAGAATTGTCTCAATAATGTTGAATATATCGTGTTCGGATTGGTGGCGATTTTGATCGAATCTCCCGCAAACTCTTTTGATTTACTTTTCAATTGCATCGCGATTCCTCCGCTCATCTTCTAGAAATCTAGACCAACAGACACTATTCGCTCCCTTGACTATAATAATTCATCAAATTTATGTTCGTGTATGTATTCTTCTTGTTGCATTTCTCTTTCTGGTTAATATTAATATTTATTTATAAAACAGTGACATATTTAGCCTAGTATCCGGCGATGTGCGCCTGCACAGTCTTCAGTTAATACTTTTGACACATTCGTACGGACTACCTTATACAGCTAACATGACTAAACGTAACAGATTTGTTTATTTTTCGCTTTTTCTAGATTTTTTTGTTTGTTTGTTTCTCGTCTCGGTGTTGCTGCTGTATTACCACGTGTCTCATCTCGTCCGGCTTATTTCGACCCGACAAACTTTTACGCTGCACCCGTGTGTGACATTCATCTCTTCTCCAGGTCCGAGCGACCACATCGAGCATGCCTCCACGATTCGCTAAATGCAATTGTCATGAATTTGTCGTAAAAAGTTTGGAAGCACAAATTCATTTCGTTTCCCCAAACATAAAATAATGGTTGCTTGCGTGGCTTGCTCATTTTGCTCATATTTCATCAAACAACGTTGCGCCCTGTTTCTGTTCAAAAAAAGTTTACATAGTTTTTGGTTTCGCTTGTTCTTTCTAAATGATAACTTAGCAACTAAATCGAATAAATTCGAAACAAATAAAGTATAAAAATTTTCAACTGTTAAGACAAAAACACAAAAATTAACATTTGATAAAAAATTAAATCAAAACAGGCGTAAACATATCTAATTTGTTATTTGAGGCGTTTCTCGATAAATTTGAGTAAAACTCAAGTAAATAATTTAATTAATGTTTTGATTATCATGAATTCTATATTGCACGATTCAATTTGAAATAAAACAGATTCAAATCATGTCGATCGAAATTAAATATGATT
>JARJDR010013255.1:0-24149 GCA_030264135.1 Myllaena sp. GC000078 | reverse complement strand
ACAACGAAGCACACTATTGTGAAAGGCAAGCGCAAAGCTGCAGGTGAGACTGTTAAAATAATTGTTTAGCAAATCTGCAAGATGAAGTAAACATGAGTTATATTACCATGCGTTTGTTGCACAATATTTTTGATAAACATATTTCTTTATCATAATGAAACTTTTGCAGTAAAAAAGCATCAAAGTAGCCATATTACACCGTCCAATTTAAACAAGGAAACTATTGTGAAAGGCAAGGGCAAAACTGCAGGTATGACTTAAAATATATGTTTCGCAAATCTGCAAGATGAAATAAACATGAGTTATATTACCATGACTATTTTTGATAAACATATTTCTTTATCTCAATCAAACTTTGCAGTAAAAGAGGATCAAAGCACCCATATTACATCCTCTAATTTACCGAAGGAAACTATTGTGAAAGGCA
Source organism: Myllaena sp. GC000078 (assembly GCA_030264135.1). NCBI lineage: Eukaryota > Metazoa > Arthropoda > Insecta > Coleoptera > Staphylinidae > Myllaena > Myllaena sp. GC000078. Next base: position 23,722 of record JARJDR010013255.1, on the reverse strand, counting down.
AACCCAAAACTGCAGGTAAGAATGTTAAAACAATTGCTTGGCAAATCTGTATAATGAAGTAAATATTGGTAAATATGAGTTATATTACCATGACAATATTATTGATAAACATTTCTTTATCTTAATCAAACTTTTGCAGTGAAACAAGATCAATGTAGCAATATTACACCCTCTGATTTAAAGAAGGAAGCTATTGTGAGAGGCAAGGGCAAAACTGGAGGTAAGACTGTTAAAACAATTGCTTAGCAAATCTGCATGATCAAGTAAACATTAGTTATTTTTCAGTGAAAAGTGGCGCAAAACAATCTAAGAAGAAAACCACTAAGAAAGTTGCAGAAATTAATGAGAATCAAATTGATATTGCCCAGCCAGGTGAAACTAATGCAGCAAACGATAATCCAATTAATAGCGCAATTGAAACTGCAAGTAAAATGAATAAGTTACCACAGTCTAGTTCTCATTTCTACGTAGGGCGTCAAAAAGATAATATAATTGAGAAGTACACAAGACTGAGTCAAATCTATCACGATGATTTATCAAGCGGATTGGATCTATCTGATTTTGGTAAGTGCTTTTTATAAACTATAGGCCTGATTACCTAGGTATTTCTTTTTGTTGCATTTAGTTCAACCCGAACCCGCTGAACCGTCGAAGAAACGCAAATACAGAAAGAGAAAAAGTAATATAAATTTGAAGTAACATTCATCAAATAACTTGTTTTTGGTTTTATATGTAGACATGCCCAAATCTAACGATAATAACACATTTTCACGTCCATCCTTATTAAGTGTTCGTGAGTCCATGTCAGGTATGTATTTTTCTTTTTATTTAATGTGTTAATCAATAAACTTAGGAAACTTTAAAATATTTTAGACACGAGCAAAGCCAAAAAACGCAGACTTTATTCGCAGATTGAACTAGATAGTCAGTGTGAACCTGCTATAGAAAAATAACATCTTTCGGATTTCACAATACATAGTTATGGATGTTATTCACCGCGACATTGATGCTGGTTTTGTCGTGTTTGCGGATATTTATTATACGTTTTGTCTAGTATGTAATTCTTTTTGTACTTCGTATAATTAAATTTACTTTCGTAATGGTAAGTGATACAAATAGTATGTAATTGACAAATATATGTAATTTGCTACTTATTTGATGGTTTTTGTTATTTTGCAACCTAGAAATTATACTTACAATGCAAATTCTCATCATTTTAAAGTTTACTTGGGTTGAGCATTGAATATTTCCAAATACAAATGTTTTAATTGCCGTTATACAATTTAATGTTTCATGTGTCCAGATAATAATACAGTTTCTCCTGAGAATTTACTTGGTTTCAATTTACGCCCCCAATGCAACATCAGTTTATCAACTTTCAAGCCTATAATTTGTGCATTAATTCCGGACAGTAATTAAATATTTTATAATTCATCACGCTAGGTACAACACGTGGTATGTACACCAATGCCAAACTTAATCAATATATGTTCGGTGAGCATTTTGTGGATGGCGATGAAATGTAGGAGATATTATGCACGCTAATCTTCAGAGCATGTAATAAGTTCTTGCACCACTCATGTTAGCTCTGACACCAACAACAAAGTTGCAAGTGGTGGAATTATAGGGTTGATCAAGTTAATGATGAGTTGTAGTTTGTTTTTATGAGTTTGAACAATAAACGATTACCGATTACGTTTACACGTGGCTCTTTACGTAATATTTAATTCGGAAGCATGCATATAAAAGAGTTCCAAACTTCACCGACTTGATCAGTTTGTGCTCAACTCCACCTCAGCTCTTAATTTGAATTAATATTCATTCAACAGAGAGTATAAATATCGCTTAACTTTGCAAATATTTTGAAATACATCAAAATGCGTTCGTTTGTTGTTGGATTGATCTTGGCCCAAGTCTTTGCAGTAAGCACTTTGAAAATTTGAGTTAAAATTAGTGTTTAAATTGATATATTTGCCTAGCCGTTGGTGTTGTGTGATATACCCATGGAACGGTACGAGCAAATCCATAAGATTTGCGTTGGTAAGTCGAGCATCGAAGAGGAGATGATTGATCGCGCTCGAAAAGGCGATTTCGCCCAGGACGATAAACTTAAGCTGTTTCTGCAATGCATCATGCAAGAGGAAGGTTGCGTAAGTTATACATACTATAATACTTTGGATATCAACGGGATTATTCGTACATTTTAAGTTTGGAGCCGACGGGTTGATAAGTGAGGAACAAACCGTAGGCGCCATACCCGCCGCATATCTTTCAATGTTTGAAGAGCCGGTGCGATCTTGCGTTCGTGAAGGTAAATTGTACTTAATTTATCATTTCACATTTTTCGTCAAATTTTTGCTGTAGTTGGTCCCGAACCGAATCAACTTGAAGCTGCGTTCAAGATGTGTTATTGCGTTTACACCAAAACTCCAGATGTAAATCATTGTTTGTAAGAAGACAATAAGCAGGTATTAATCAGAGTTCTTTTAGACATTCTTCTTACCATAAAACGACAAACTGCGACGGTATAATTGATCAACTTGTGGCTATGAACATAGTTTGAAAATATTGTTGCATCACATATCTACGTAAAATTTACAAGCAAGAAGATAGTTTGAAATTTATTATAATTTTTGCACACATATTAGCTGTATTTCAATTGACGTTGAAGTTAATTAGCAAGTAAATATTGAAATATAACATATTATTATTGCTGAAAAGCAAAAGCTCTTTAGACCGATTACATATTGCGTAAAAAATATCCAAATTTAATAAAAAGGATAAAAAGATTATTGTCAAACTCGGTGAATCTCAACCACTGTGCCCTGGCACTTTTGTGTGCCGCGAAAATCTATAATTGTTCCGCCAAATTTTAGATATGTAATTAGTCCCTTATATACTCGGTGGTATTTTTTTTTCTTTATGCTTTGCCAAATTATTAAAATCGTTAAATGAGTGTCGCAAAAATAGATTGAGAGTCACTGCTATTCGTGTGCGTGCTCGTTGCATTATTTAAGGTTAGAGTGGATTAGAGATCCAATTGTTTACGAAATCAATCGCCAATTAAAACAATAAATTCAAGTTAAAATGACCACCCTTCGCCCATTCACCTGTGACGATATGTACAAGTTCAACAATGTGTAAGTAGTTTTTGGAAACTGCTAATTGTGAGTATATCTCATTAATTATATGCTATTCACTGATAGAAACCTCGACCCTCTCACCGAAACCTATGGCCTTTCATTCTACATGCAGTACCTCGCCCACTGGCCGGAATATTTCCAAGTGGCCGAATCACCCAGCGGCGAAATAATGGGCTACATCATGGGTAAAGCAGAGGGTCACTGTGAGAATTGGCATGGTCATGTCACAGCATTGACTGTGACCCCAGAGTTCCGACGACTGGGCTTGGCTGCTTCTCTCATGAATTTCATGGAGGAAGTTAGTGAAAAAAAGGATGCTTACTTTGTAGATCTTTTTGTTCGAGTCAGCAATAAGGTTGCAATCAATATGTATAAGAATTTGGGCTATATAGTGTATAGAACTGTATTGGAATATTACTCGGGTGATCCTGATGAGGATGCTTATGGTAGTACAGAGTATGTTTCATAGATATTTTGTGGCTATATTGTTTGGTTTCAGATATGAGAAAGGCTTGTTCCAGAGATATTCATATGAAATCGGTAATTCCATTGGCGCATCCAGTTCGACCCGAAGATCTAGACTAATTCCAAATTGTTTTTATTTATTGTACTTTGCAAATAAAAATCAATCTTTGATTCTAAGTTGTAAATAATTGTTGCCATAGAAGGGAGGAAAGTCTATGCCTAATTGGGTAAATTGTAATTAATTAGATTATGTATTTATAAAGTAATTTGAATTACATTAACCTAATTAGCAGAAATGATCATTAAGCTATCTACAATGAGTTGTATAGTAGTTTAAAGTCGAAAAAAGGCATCTGATTGAATTAGCGATACATAATTTAATCACGTGTGGTGTGGGAAGAATGATCACACTGTACAAACCCAGTGCAAGCAAAGGATTGGCAAAAGAGAGAGTTGTGGGAGAGAGGTTATATATGGTTAGACAGTGCAGTGAAATTCATGCACCACCACCACAACCACTTAAGAAAGGTCATCACCGAGCAGCCTGCTGTTCGTCGTCTCGTCGGTCTCGTCACTATCGCCAGCAATCGCCAGTGTGTTTCCAAAATGGTGCATTTGCAATCGTGCTCGCAGGCGTCGCAGGCACTCTGCGTAAACGCCATGTAAACATTACACGCGCCGCGGCGATGTTTACGAGTCCGCCGAAGTCTACCGTCGCGCGTGCGTTTCGCAAACGCTAGATGACGAGCGCAAGACATGAGCTCACAAACATTGGACATACTGCGCCAGGGGGTGTGGGCCTCCCTTACAGGCGGCTGGTTCTACGACCCACATCAGGACGTGTTTTGCAACACGTTCCATTTATACTTGTGGCTCTTTCTTCTCTGCCTGCCGTTCACGATCTACGTTGTAAGTGGCCGCACAGGCCGCGCACAATGGCGCAATATTTTTGTAATTTGACCCACATTCTTTTCAATAGTATTTTCCGCCGACGAAATTCTTATGGTATGCGTACTGCTCGGCCATCACTGCGCTGTTCGCTACGATTAAACTAATCAACTTTGGCCTGCACTATATGTATGATCACAATGAGTGCATTCATGAACAGGTTGATGATGAGTGGAATGAACCAAAGAGGTATGTATGCATGTATCTTCGTGAAATGTGTGATTTTAATATTTTGCAAATATTAATACAGAGAGGATGAAGGCATTGAGTTGCAAGTGCTCAATGCATCAGGAACATCTGCAGCAAGAGAGCTGAAGGCCAAACAAGAAGGATTGTCTATGCAATCTCTTGCTGGTGAGGTTGGTGTATGTAGTACTGATATTGATAGTTTTGAGTCAGGCGAATACCAAAGAATGGAGGCAATTGATGGCAAACAAACAAGTACAATAGGTAACTCATTCTACATTTGAATATTTTGTTCATCTCTAATTTTGCTTTATTTCCATTAGATTTAAAGGCCGATGTACATAGAAAAAACTCTTCTGCGAGTAGTGAAGAGATAACTATACAACAGGACGTTGATGACGATGCCGTTGCGGAGGTACCACTTAAACTGCAAATCAACGAGCATGTAGGCAAATTGTCGCAGCCCATAAGTACGCAGGTCGTGGTTGAGGGCGGCGGCAGCGGTGAGCAGCAACATCGCCGACACTCCAACTTCACGAACAGCAGCCTTAGTTACATCCCGAACGCACCACCGGAAATGATGAAAGCCACCGGCTCGCTGGAGCTGAGCTACATCGACAAGAACTTAAATCAGACACTGCTCGATGGTTATTGCTTTCGTTATAATCGTGGCGTGCGCCGTATTCGATCGACAGCACTCGACAAGTGTTGCCCGCCACCAACGCTTTCCCTGCATCCCAACAGCCTTGAGATCATCGGCAGCAGCGGCGGGAAGGCGAAGAACCCGCTGCCACCACCGAGCAGCACGCTGACACGCAACCAACATCTGAACCTGTGTCCGTATTACGGTTCCGAGATTGTTTACCCCATCGCCGAGCAGTCGGACGAACATCCAACGTCGCAGGGCGGCGTCGACACCGATCTGGATTCAACCGCGCATGTTTCCGACTCGGATTATGAAGAGAACAATCGCGGTAGTCATTCGCCGCTGTTATTGCAACAGCAACAACAAGTGCAACTGCCGCCGAAGCAACACGGCGGTGTCGTGTACTTAGAGTCGGATTGTGCCAGTAGCTCAAGTGCAGCGGGTCCGGATTACAAGAAAAAGCGGATAGTTATAGGTGGTGATGGACAAAGTGCCAGTTCCAAGGATGTGCTGCTGGACAATGACAACTCCAATTCGTCGACGACACCCGAAATTCACGATCTGGACGCGGACGACGGCTCGGAGAAGAAGCTGACTGATATTTCGTGCAGCAGCACCAGTCTTGACTGCGACGAAGCGGCTGGTGTTGCACAAATCAAAACCGATAACGTTATTAAAACGGATGTTGATGAAGAGTTGGATGCCAAAAGCATGGATGCTTCAGCGGGTGCCATCAAGAGGCGGAATAGCCGAATGAGTCGCCAACGACGCAAGAAGTCTTTGGAAGACTCGGAGTCGACGTTAATAGAACTCGATCTGGATTGGTTATTCGACGATGAAAACGAACACTTGAAGTATAACTGCATTAGCAAAGATTGCAAGAACGACTGGTGCGGTGGGCTACCTCTGACGGGTTGCGTGGAGGAAGACGTGAGTAAGGTTCTGCAAGAGACAACGCCGCCGCGCAATTTAGGTGCTATTCCCAAGAAACGCGAAAACCGTCGGCACAGCAGCGCGGAGGAAAAGTCGCGCCGCTTAATGGCCGAAGCGGAACCCTCACACTCGCATCGATCTCAATGCGAGCAGGATCGTGACCACCGCGACCGCTCGGAACGCCACCGACGCAAGGAGGAACGCTTCCGGCGACGCTCCACGAAAGAAGGCATCACTCAAACGCCGCCGGCTGCGTCGCTGATGGAAACCCCCGTCGAGGGGCTCGAGTGCCTCGTAGGGAAACCTTCAGACCAACCCCGCCAGCGCAAACTGAGTGCTTCGCGCCGGCGCGATTCATCTAAATCGTCCTTCTGCGTGGAAATGCCGCCCATCGACAACTACCAGGAGGCGGCTTCGTCGAGCGGCAGCAACAACGAGCTCTCCACCCTGCTGCCGCAAACACAGACGTTCTTTCAAGCTTTCCTCGTGTCAAGGCGTGATTTTCCATCGATGTTGGCGCCCGCCTGCCTGCCGAATGAGCACGCGATATCACCGCAGCGCCACTGTAAGTTGAAACGCAGCGCACAGATTCACCGCGCATCGGCGACGGGACGTGGGGGCCGCATGACGCAACGCGACCACGCTATTCTTTCCACGCTCACCTCCAGCCACGGCACGCACTGCGCCAAGTCGTTCAACGACACCAGCGATGGCTCGGTGCACTGCTTCCAGGATGAGCACGGCAACTGGATCACGTACACATTCGACGAGAAGGGTGTTGGCACGGCGAACATGACGCTCAACCTGCCCAGCGCTGCGGCCGTCACCAAGGCGGCGGACGTCTGGGAGAATGGCGTCGATTCCATCGACAACAGCTCGGTGTCGATCATTATGGATCCACCGCTCCGGCCCGAGGTGGCGCGTTATATGTGCGCCTCGGAGAATGCGGCACGACCCAGGCATTACAGCCTCACCGAAAGGGTGCGGGAACGCATTCTGAACGGCAATGCACCAATCCTGAACAACAATCCGCTCTCGCTGCGTGATTTGATGCTTAATGAACTGCCGCGCCATACGTACCGGATTCAGAACGCTGCCGATACGCTGAACAACAACAACAATAACAATAACAACAATCCACGCACGAAGAGCTACTACAAGTTCCGACTGTTTGCGTTTTCCTTTGTGAAGGTGAAGATGGATCGCCTCAAATTGATGGCGTTGTTGGATCGCAATCTTTCGCTCTTCGAAACGCTGCTTGCATCGTGCCTTGGCATCCTGGTCGCAGTGTTCGGCGCGTTACTCTTGCACCTGCAATACTACACGGATGTGCACGCCTTCATCTTCTGCTTTGTGATCGCCGGCAGTCAGTATTCGCTGATGAAGAGCGTGCAACCGGACGCGGCGTCGCCAACACACGGCTTCAATCGTGTGATTGCCTATTCCCGGCCCGTGTACTTCTGCCTCTTCTGCGCAATGATTTTGTTCTTCGACATGTGCACAACGGAGACGTCGCCCAGAACGCGCGACGATGTGCTGCATTTCTACGGAGCGACATTTACGACCATCGATGTGGTGCGAGCGGCGCGGGACTTCCTCACCACGTTCGTGCTCTTCTTCCCGGTGCTCTTCTCGTTGGGCCTGTTTCCGCAGATCAACACGTGCATGCTCTACGTGCTGGAGCAGATCGACATGCACGTGTTCGGCGGCAATGCAATGTCCAGCCTCGCGGCGGCTTTTTACTGCGTCTTCCGCTCCATGCTCGCCGTGGTCATCATGTATGGATTGGCGTATGGCGGATTGTGCGAGCCGAAGGCATCCCAGCATATTCTCTTCTCCATCTTTTGCGCGTGCCTGGTGAGTTGTGCGTATCATCTGTCGCGTAGCGCCAGCGATCCGACGCATGTGTGGAACATGTTGAAAAAACACCTCTGGCCGCCCGACGTCTACAAGGAGCACTCGAGGAAGTCGACGCCACTCTCTACCACCGATGGACCGACAAGGGATGAAGAGAAAGGAAGCGAAGGGGACAAATACGACCCAAAACCAAAAGACGACGAGATTGGTATGCCAATGGGCGAGGAGAATATGATGGAGATGCCGCCCATCAACAGCAAAGAACTCGAGGTGGATCCTTTGCCTCGTAAGCTGCAGAAGACTGTCAATGCGCGTTTGACGAGCGACATCCTTCTCTGCGGCATGATAGCGCTGATTGTGTTTGGCATTCATGCCAGCACGGTTTTCAGCGCATTGCAACCGGAGCTCAGCCCGGTGCTATGGGGCACTACGGCTTCCGTTGGTTTTCTTCTGCATTACATTTTTCCGCAGATGCGCAAGCAGTTGCCGTGGCTGTGTATTGCTCGACCGGTCTTGCGCTCTTTGGAGCACGATCAGTATCAGGTGCGCGGACCTGCTAAAATCATGTGGTTCGAACGTGTATGTATTTACTCAGCAAGATTCACTTTACTCGATGTTATAAATATTGTTTTTTAAGGTCTTCACATATTTGTGCTTCATTGAGAGGAACATTCTCTACCCGTTGCTGTTTCTCGCCGCCTTGACGGAGGAGGCGCCCAGATTAGCCGCCCGTTTTGGCACTCTTCTTGGCGCGCTGATCGTCGTCGTCTGCGGTCTTAAATGCCTGCGCAACTCGTACTCCGATCAAAGTTCCCAGTATCTCGTCTTGATTTTCACGGCGCTGTTCTTCAAATACGACTACAGTATATTTCAGGAGAGCTTCCTCATCGATTACTTTCTCGTTGGGATTATCTATAGCAAAACCTACGAACTTTTACTCAAGGTAAGCCACTTCTCCATCAGGTGAAATGATTAGGCTTATGTTTTCGTCATGCTTTTTTGCAGGTGCAATTCGTGGTAACGTACATCGCGCCGTGGCAAATCACCTGGGGCTCAGCCTTCCACGCATTTGCGCAACCCTTCTCGGTACCACATTCGGCGATGCTCTTTGCACAGGCGCTCATCTCAGCGGTGCTCTCCACACCACTGAATCCATTTTTGGGCAGCGCCATATTCCTCACGTCGTACGTGCGTCCGGTGAAATTTTGGGAGCGCGACTACAACACGCGACGCGTGGACCACTCCAATACGCCGCTATCTTCGCACCTGGAGCGCAATCTGGGCGCCGACGATAACAACCTGAATTCGATCTTCTACGAACACCTCACGCAATCGCTGCAGCATTCGCTCGCCGGCGATCTGATCATGGGTCGCTGGGGACCGGTTTCACAGGGCGACTGTTTCGTGCTTGCTTCTGACAATCTCAACTGTTTGGTGCACATTATCGAAATGGGCAACGGCTTGGTAACGTTCCAGATGCGCGGCTTGGAGTTTCGAGGCACGTACTGCCAGCAGCGTGAGGTGGAGGCCATCACCGAGGGCGTCGAAGAAAATGATGGATGTTGTTGTTGTGATCCGGGTCATCTACCCGGCATGCTTAGTGTGAATGCGGCGTTCAGCCAGCGATGGCTTGCCTGGGAGGTCACTGCCGCTAAGTATGTGCTGGAAGGCTACAGCATCTCCGACAATAGCGCAGTATCGATGCTCCAAGTGTTCGATTTTCGTAAAGTTCTAGTCACTTACTACGTTAAGGTATCTTCACTAAATCACTTTCATTGTCAGTTTCTTAACTTCTTTCTGTTTTTGTAGAGTATAATTTTCTATGCGGTGCGTTCGATGAAACTGGACGAGTGGCTGCGTTCGAGTGCCATCCGGAAAGCGCTGGAGCCGATGCAAGATCGGAATTTTGTGGATCTGGATCCCGTTTTCAACTTCAACTTCGACGAGGATTACGATATGAATGCGTGCGGTATGACGCGGGCTTCGTTCTTTCAAGTCTACAGCGATTGGATCGCGTATTGTGTCAGCAAGAATGATCGACACGTGGACGTCTCCACGAATTCCACGCTGGTGCTGCTGTGCTTCGCGCTTAGCTTGCTTGGCAGGAGGACTTTGAGCGCAGCCTCCCATAACACAGTCACCTCGGTTGAATTCTTTCTCCACGGCTTGCACGCGCTATTCAAAGGCGATTTTCGAATCACCTGCTCACGGGACGAATGGGTTTTCATCGATATGGATCTGATTAAGACGGTGGTGGCACCCGGTGTGCGCATGTCACTGAAGCTGCATCAGGATCATTTCATGACGCCAGATGAATACGAAGAGCTGTCGGCGCTGTTTGAGGCGATCTGCAAACACGAAGAAGAATTGGTCATCTCACACGAGGGTGATCCTGCATGGCGTAGCGCAGTTCTTAGTGGAACGCCGAGTCTTCTTGCTTTACGGTAATATTCACCAAAGACTAATTAGATTTCAGTTTATTAACTCGTTTTCTTGTTCATTAGACATGTATTGGACGAAGGCAACGATGAATATAAAATCATCATGTTGAATAAGCGCTACCTCACGTTTCGCGTGATTAAAATCAATAAGGAATGTGTGCGCGGCTTGTGGGCTGGCCAACAGCAGGAGCTCGTTTATTTGCGCAATCGTAATCCGGAGCGAGGTAGCATTCAGAATGCAAAGCAGGCTCTGCGCAATATTATTAACTCATCGTGTGATCAACCGATCGGATATCCCATTTATGTGTCGCCGTTGACGACGAGCTATTCCGAGACGAATGAGCAACTGAACAGCCTTGTTGGCGGATCTTTAAGTCTGGGCAAGATTCATAACTTTGTCCTGACTTTATTCAGAAGGTACAATCATATCATAAAATGAAGTCTATTGTACTAATATGCTTTTATTTAGAATTCGAAAGCGCTGTGGTGAAGGCTGTTCAAGTGGTGGTTCAGCACGCGACGAACTTGGTATTGGACATGAAGGCATTTACGCAATGGCACCCATCACAACGCTCTCCGCAACTAACGCGAGCAGCCATTCGACGGACGGCTCTCACCTGTGTGGAAGCATTGGACGCGGCTCGTCACTCAGCCGCACATCACTGGCTCCGAATCGTGGTAGTCTTGCGTCGATGGGCAAACCGACAAGTTCAACGCTGGCGAATCTCGCCGGACTGTTTAAGGATCGCGACGACCGCACGCAGTCACAGACTGAGCCGCTGCCGAGCGATGCTGATTTCGGCGCTGAACGCGACGGCGTGCTGTTTCAGCGTGTGCGAATTGTCGACCCGAATCTGGTGTACGACGGCATCAACAAGGGCCGTCGCATTGATGTGTGCTGGCCGAACGAAGGCATGCGCCACCGGGGTGGCCGCTCCTACTGGAACGATTGGTGTCCCGAAGTCGGTATGGAGGGTTTGGTGGTGCACAAGTGGATACCGTGCCACAAAGATCCCGCGCGACGCTCGCACGTCGACCGCACGATCCTGCTGGTGCAGGTCGAGGACAAGTACATCCCAATCGCCGAAAACGGCGTACAGTTTATCACCGTGATTACAACGACCACAACGACAACGATGACGACGTCCACCACACCGACCACAACGATCACCGCAACGACGATGTGTAGTAATGCGGGTAGTCCAGCGCCGCCGGCACCGCCGATGCCGCCACCGACAACCGAGAGCTAACATACAGTGATCTTGCGGACGCGGGGGAGAGCTCGCTACATGAGGAAGTAAAGCAAAACTGCCATTCTGGAAAAACACACATATATTACATGTAACACACCACGCATTCAACCATGTAATAACTCATCATATTGATAATGCATCCGCCCGGATATCTTGTGTTGCATTTGCGCCGGGTCTTTGTGCTTCCGTCAATTTTGAAATTCCGCTGATCGGTGAAAAAAAAATGGAAACAAGTACATACATAAGACAAAATAATAAAAACACGGGAGCGTAGAGAGAGAATAGCAAAGTTAAATTCGAAATGGAGAAATTGCATACAATGTTGCCTTAAGATTGATAGACTGATTTTTATGTGTATTTATTTTTTTAATAACACCCAAAAGACGACAAAAGCTGATTGTGTAAATAATATGCAAATATGTATAACGAAAAATTGATTAATCTTAAGCGATCGACGCAATGTAGAGCTGTGAATGCCAACACATTGCTACACAGACTTGTACATAGGTAAAAAAAGTTGCTGGTTGCTGCTAAACTAATGAATACTTGTTATTGTTAGATTATAAATTAGATAATTGTTTCTTTTGTGTTGATATAACATGTATTTTCGTTATATTCATTTTTATTAAATTTGTTGAATAAAAAACTTATTTGTTTTTTATATGTAGCCCATCTCCAATTCTTATTGGACTTCTTTGTTCATAGAATAAATATAAAATTGATTTCATACTAACACATATTATAATCACTTTGCAAATGTGAATAAAATTACCACACATGTACTTAAAAATGACAATTTTAAAGGTATGTTTCAAGTAATAGGCCTTCGAAAGAGCAGGATGTGAGGCTCTGGTCCATGAAGCATATAGTGCACCCAGTTGGGGCTCTGCTGCACGCCGAGGTTGCGCCATTCCGTTTCGGACATCAAATGCGGTCGTGGCACTAGTTTTGCCAAATCGGGCGGCAATATTACATGTCTGTATTCATATTTCGTATCACAGTATTTTTCCGAATATTGGATGCACTCGATGGGCATAGTTCAGGACACAGAATTTCTCACCGCTGGACACAATAAAAGATTGATTTTTAATCGATGATTATTAGCATTATCAATAATATCGACTCACATATAATCAGATACAATCGATACAAGTTATCCACAAATCGTTGATTATTTTCGAAATTAGGATTAACAATTTTGAGGTTATATCGGTTTTAGTTCGCTGAAGACTAGTGGCCCCCAAAATTTTGACCAAAGATGTTGAACTGACTTATCTTTTACTGCATAAGGAGGAATCGAATCATTCTGTAGGAAAGAATTTGCGGCACTATTATAACCTCAATTGTGACGTCTGTTGTCTGTGACGTCATTGATTCATTGCGGTGTTTTTTCTAATTCGATCTAATTCCATCCAAAGTTCCATCATTCATCTTATTCTAAATTGTTTTCACGTGTATATCTCTACCATCTCTACTCTGATTTGCATGCTCGGCACAGTGAGTGCCGTCTGCTTGCCTTGATTCACATGTAAAGTGACCAGCCAGTAAAAGCCGATAATGTACTCCAAAGAAAATCTTTGTGACTTGGAGGAGAAGTTTCACAAAGTAAAACAACTCATTGATTCCTCCATAGCAGACCCAGATACTGATCCCTACCGTTCGAAGTATGTTGCCCGGCAACATTTGGAATCAATGAAAGAGATCCTCAATCGGCTCATCACACAAAACAGAAGCAACTGTGATCTCTGTTGTAAGATTATAGGCAAGACTTTACATTCTTTTCATATGAAATCAATCACAACAATGATGAATAATTTATTGCAGGAATGCTTGGTGCTGTGCAGCTACAACTAGGATCAATTGCATTTGACACTGAAGAATTCTCACTGGCTGAGCAACACTATGAAGAATGCTTAAATATCATCAAAGATCACCTCCCTGAACAGGAGGTAGCATCTGTGGCAATGAATCTCTACAACCATTTAGGAATGTTATGGTGCAGAAGGGACTACACCAAAGGAGTTGTCTACTTTCTACAAGCTGAAGATTTCTATAAAGAGTTAAAGGAACAAGCAATTATTCCTATTGATTACATGGATCTATTTAATATGGAATACACATTTGATGCTGCTGATGCTGGTCTGAAATTAGAGAAGGCTTACACACTGACACTATACTACTTGGCACAATGCTACATCAAATCAAATCCATTACGCAGCGCTTTGTATTGCCATCGTACACTTCAACGCCAGTACGACTACAACGATTTTGATTGCATTGATTGGGCATTGAACACGGCCACCCTCTCGCAGTTCCTGATGGAGAATAATGGCTTTAAACAGTCGCGTCATTACCTATGTGCAGCCACCCACATGCTCAACGTGCACAAGCAGCGATTGGATGAGACACCTATCTCCGAATGTGGCGAAGAGCATGAAGCGCAGTTGGAGAACTACCGATTGCGTTCGGCGGACGTGGCACGCTGCTGGGTGAAGTACGGTCTAAACTTATTAACAAATTCGCGCGAGCGGCTTGTTGAAACGGAGAATATTGAGGTGACTGCATGCACATGCACCGATCTCACTGAAATGGATCACCTTGAAGAGAAATTCGGCGTGAGCAAAGAAGAAGTGCGCATCATGCGTTTCGAAAACTTGGACCTGAGCGAATTGGAGGCGCGCGTAACGGATCACTTTCTCCTAACCATGTCGGACGCGAAGAAAGTGTTTTTGTTCGCGCTGGAATGGGTGACTGCAGCGTTGGAATTCTACACGCTCAACACGCACGCCTCGGACCACGTCGAGATCACGCAGGACCAGAGCAAGTTGTACGATGCACTTGCATTCTTCGCCGACGATCCGGATGTGCAGTGCAAGATGTACAAGCGCTCCAGTGATTTGCTGGAGGCGGTGCAGGCGGCGATCAATCCGCAATACTACATGCATTACTGCAGATTGAATTGGTACCACATCGGCGGGTTGGCGTCCGACATGCTCGACATCAAGATGGAGAAGCTACGCGCAGGAGGTGCGGGACCACACGCCGCTGCGAAGGTGAATATGCTCGTCGAGAAGGCCGTCGCCAACTTCACGCAGTACATCGATAGTTTTCGCAATGCGAGCGGTGGGCTCCCGAATCGCGTGCCGGATGCTTTGGAAGCCAATTTTCTGCGTGCGTATTTTCATATTGGCGCGATTCAAACGCGTTATTGCACGACGGATTCGGAGGTGCTGGTGGGTCGCATTGAGAAGGCGATTGCCGCCTACCAAGCACTGCTGGCGTATTGCGAGGTGAATAAGAGCGCGGGTGATTCTCTCAAGGCGGAGGTGCAGATTGCTGAAACGATGGCATCACTTTTGCGGCTGAAAGTCGCGCGTATTCGAAACGTGCCGCCTCCGCCTGTTATTGCGGTTCCTTCCACCATCACATAAATTGTAAGTATAATTTTGTCGAACTTTTGTAAATTCTTATTTGAGTATGGCATTTGCTTTCATATGCGTATTTTATGCTCAATGGGCTCGATAAAGGTGATATTTGTAATAAACGGTACAGCACGCCATCGAATACGGTTTGTTTTTTCGTGGAAAAGTAATTTGTTGCCGTTGAATGAGCCGCAAGTCACCGTAAATCGTAAACAGTTTTGAAAGCTTGATGTGTTTGCAGTTTCTTTCGCTCTCAGAGCTTGTTAATTGATAATGCGATGTCACGGATATGATTTGTAATATAATTAAGCACGAGAAACAGAGTTTCGTGGTGCAGTGTTGTATTATAAAAGTTGTTGTAATCAAGAATAAGAAATATAAGTGCACATCGTGCACATACATATAAATAGTTTTTGAAATTCTTGAAATGTCTATTGGGCAACCGGAAACCGGTAAGAGTGGTCAAACAGTCAAACAGGGATTTGTATGATTTGAATTTAGGATCATTCCAAACAAAAACGTATGTACAAATCGAATGTGCCTTTATTTTAAATGCTGTCTTAAATTAATGAATGCGCTTTACATAATTCCATAAATCATTTGCGTGTCTCCTCAGTACTAATGCTGCCGTCCCGATAGTACTGAGCGGATGTGGTGTCCACACCCCAATTCATATTGATATATATTTCGATAAACTTGATCAATTGATCCGGTTTGGCATCACGCTTATTATTCTCCAATGCAAATCGAAGCAGTCCGTTAATATTTTCAAACACGGGCGTGCGCCATTCATCCTGGATGGCAAACAAGAAGCACGCGTAAATATCCAGATAGAATCGCGGTATGCCAATCTTGTACTTGAACATGTTAAAGATCGTCTCGACGAAACCTTGCTGGAAATATGCGCTGCCGGTGTTCCTATACATGTATGCCACCAATGTAGCATAACTAAATTTCTCCATATCTGCTCCGTTAATCTCCTTATAATATTGCAAGAACTCGGCAAAATTCGCACGGAACTCCTCCTCCTGTTGCGCGCTACCGAAATAACTGCTCAAATCACCCTGCTGGTAAATCGCTAAGAAGAATTCGCCGGCTTTGAATTCACCACCATCCGATTTCGTTTCTAGCATCTGTGCAATCAGTTCAAACGCATCGCGCAACTTCTTCTCCTTCATCGCGCTCACAATCGCGTCGTTATTCGGAACGAACCTCCCCTTGTTCGTGGTTGGATCAACCACCACACCGCTGCCGGTTTTCGTATCGATGAACGCCATCGTATTGGCCTTACCGTAGAGCAGCACCACGTCCATGGAGGAGTCGTAGAGCGCCAGATATCCGGCTGTGAAGCTGGACGTGATCTGCACGTACGCCGCGTTCGAATACATCACGCGGAAGATCCAACTGCCGTTGTCCATGAGATTGATGGCTTCGTAGCTCACATCGCCCACGGTGATGGAGCTCACGTGCGTGCGCACCACGGTGCCCTCGCGATAGGCGGCCAGCGCCTCCGTCAGCGTGTCGTAAACGACGCCCACTTCCTGCACCGCCCATTTGAGCTGCTCCAGCTTGCGCAGACGCTCCTCGCCGCTTGCCTTCGAGATGAGCAATTCGTACACCTCCTTCATGAGTTCGGCGTCGAATCGTCCATACATCAACTCGTTGATGTACTTGGTGAGTTCGTAGAAATAGAAGAGGGTCGCATCTTCAGCAGAGTACTCTTCATTCAGCATGGTTGTTGCAACAATGTAGATGGACGTGCCCATTTGGACAGTATACTCGCCCGATGCGTACAGGTCGTAGATGATGGTAATGAGGCGTTGGAAGTTCTTTTGAATCATTGTGACCATTTCGGGGTTGTTTTGGAGCATGGTCCAAGTTGACACGTCCGTGCTGGCGGCGATATTCTTCAACACCTCAATGGCGTCGAAGTAGCCCTTCTGAGACGTATCAATGTTGTCTCCGTACACGTATTTCGTGAATTCTTGCGTGTACGTATAGATTTCATAAACAACACCGTATTCTTTCGCCGACAAACCCGTCATATCAAATTGTTTGTCCTCCGCGCGGATGATGTAGCCAACGTTTGTGCGCACGTTGAAAACATGGCCGAAGCCAGTGTCCACGTTTAGCAGCGTCATCGTACCGGTGTTGCCGTCCAGTACTAAAACGTTGCGCAGACGTTCATTGTAGAAGATTTGCACGTTTTCGCTGGCTAGATAGAATGTCCAGACGCCTTTGTTCGAGTACACTGCCCAATTGTCTGTCGATTTACTGTCGACCTCTTCGCAGGTGTACGAACATGTTTCATTATCTATGAGTAGTAAAAATAGAATTAGTTGGTGTTAAGTTTTAACCAGACCAGTTAAAGTTTACCTTGTGAATTTACTGCCCGTTGACTACACAGAGCAACAAATACGAAGAAGAAAACACCTCGTTTTGACCACATCGTGCTGAGACTGCTGAGGGTATGGTCAACAGCCCAAAACTAATGGGTTCCTACTTTTCTTGGAGGTTTATATAGCAAACTTGGGGCTGTTTGCACATTTCTAAGTGCATTTAGTACATGATTATGATGTTTTACTATTTCATTCCGACACGGATTGTTCGTGTAAAGCCATAACATGACAGATTACTGAAATTTTTTCAAAACTTTACATAAACACATTACACTATTTTTATCGAAAGAATTTGTTTTGCGACATTGATACGACGTAATATGCAAGCAATTTGGTAAGAAAACACAAATGTTGAATTCTAACAAGTAGAAAAATAGCCTACATGATTCCTGCATACTTTCCATCATTTGATAATGAATATTATGATTACTTAGCTCGAATATTTCTAGTGAAAAGAAAAAAATATAGGTTATTGTATTCTTATCAACGTTTATTAACACCTGATGCGATCCATTACAATTACAATTGATTATAATCTACAAAATGACGGACGCCATTTATCTACTT
The DNA here is from genome assembly GCA_030264135.1 of Myllaena sp. GC000078. Classification (NCBI taxonomy): domain Eukaryota; kingdom Metazoa; phylum Arthropoda; class Insecta; order Coleoptera; family Staphylinidae; genus Myllaena; species Myllaena sp. GC000078. The sequence goes on along the minus strand of JARJDR010013255.1, from coordinate 5,462 downwards.
AACAATTCGTATTGCAAGTTAACAACTGCCAAGATGCAGACTTCCCAACAAACCAAACAAATTTAAACCACCACCCACACAAGCCTTGAAAATACCCCCGAAGATAAAATCGCCGAATCCTTTGCCACCTTTGTTTATAGTGGCCGACAATGACGCAAATACCTTCGTCATCAACTTTGCATCGAATTGCCCGTTCATTTTTGCATACACCAAATTCATAAGCGCACCAAAATTAGCGCTGATTGAGTTCTCACCGAATACCGCATTGAATATGATGGAAACCCCGTATTTCGCATACAAATCCCCATTGCCTTTGGCAGCCGCTAGAATTGCTCCAAAATTAACAGTAATCATTTCGTTAAGATCAGCGTCAAAGTCTGCCGAAATCGATCCACTAACATAAGCTGAAAGATACGCCTGGAAATCGAAGGCCAGCAGCGAGTTGAGATTGAAATTCAGATTCGCGCGTAGTATGCTGGCAATCGCCGCAAAACGGCTCGGCATGTCCAGTGCGCCCGCAAAGAGCAGCTGAATTTCCTCCGCATATCCGGTAATGATTTGCGCACTACCATCCAGCTTCACCAACAGTCCGATACCGCTTTGCAGATTGACCAAAATGAAGTTGCCCGTGTTGCCGTCCGCCACGATCACAGCGCCCAGCTTGATATTGATGAAGCCGATCGTGTTGAGCGTCGAATTGTAATTGAAGCTGTAATTGGCGCTGGAATTGCCGTAACTGAGTATGAAGCCATCCTTGCCGGCGTTGCCGCCGAACGTCACGTGAAACTCGCCGCCGTTCTGCAGATTCAGGTTGCCGGTGAAGATGTTCAGGAAACTCCCGCCAAGGTTCCACAGCGATTGCAGCGTGCCGGTGCCAATGTTGATGATATTGTTGATACCGTTGACAATCATCTCGTGAATGCGCATGCCTAATTCGACGACGCCATCGAAGAGGCCCTCGATCGTGTCGATGGTCAGTTTGGCGCCGTAATCAATGCTGCCGGCGATGAAGTTGAACACCTCCACGCCGAACTTGCCCATGCCCACCACCGGGGCGAGGAATGTATTCAAACCGTCGATTTTCATGCTAGAGTTGATGTAGAAACCGAAGTTTACGTTGAACGCGTTCAAAATGTTAAAGTGGCCCTTGAAGAAGCCCTCAAGGGTGCGCGCGGATAGAGCGCGTAGGAAGGAGTCTACATTGAAGGCGAAGTTCGACATCATGTTTAATGCGTTTCGGACCATTGCATCGAACACGCCGCCGAAAAACGCCATCAGGTCGCCTGCCAAGGCGATGTCGAAGTCGATGTCGGTGAAGATCGAGCCGAGCTTCTTGACGGTGTCGATGACGAAGAGTGCGCGTGTGGCGATGTTGTAGACGCCGACGTAGAGGCCGTCCGTGATCCAGGCGATGTTCAGCGCCGGATTGAAGATCACCAGGAAGCGGTTGGTCATGTTATAGGCGATCTGCAGCAACTGCCCGCCGTCGATGGTCATGTTATACGACCAAGAACCATCCGGGTCTATAAGAGAGTTTTGGGTAAGTAATTTAAGCATTATGGAAAAGAAAAATAGGGAGACGTACAGGTAGTAACATTCTTATCGCCCGACACGGGACCGGCGTCACAAACCCAACGACATTGCCCGCCGCCGCTTGCTTTGGGCTTTTCGTCCGATCCACCAAACAAACCACTAAGCGTATCACCAATCTTGCCCTTTGTCTGCAATGTTGTCTTTACCTTCGTATTATGCTGGCTTTTCTTGTTGGCCTGCTGTTTGTGCTTGGTTTCTTTATTGCCTGCAAAAAATCAATCAATGGACGCAAAAATGTCATCACCGGAAGTATACTTTTCTTGTGTTCTTCTTTGGCCGCCATTGCAGCGTGCAGGACGCAAGCGACCAAACAAAGAATTAAAATCTTATTCATCTCGAATAGGATTTTGTACTATTTTCGCTTTGCACTCGCTTTTTGTAAATGCTAAGCAATTTTTATTTGACTGGCAAACGGTAATTGATTTCCGAACGCTTTGTGCTGCCGTTTTTATACAAATTCGCAAGGTATGCGCGCACGTGGGTGATGTACGCGAAAAATTAGTTTGACGTTGTTGGAAATTGGAAGCGGATATATGAATACATGATAATAAATTCCGCGCATTCCTTCTGCGTTGCATACACAATGGCATCGATGCGCTAATACCACTAATTATTGTTGAATACGCGTTATTTTCGTACTTTTTTTGACAACGCCGAAGAATGTTTGGATTTTTTTGTGCGCACTTCATTTAGGAAACAACGGGGTAATTTTTAAAAAGTAGTTTTCAATTTATGGTTAATCAACGTTAAGTTGAAGAATCTTATACTTATGAAATTATTTAATCCAAGAATTGGAATGTTAAAGAAACCCATTATTTTGCGAAAATATGCAATGCTCAATCGTATTTGGAAAAGTTCTTTACGTCACTCGTAATGAATTCGTCTTAAAGCTTAGTGTTTCCCACATACGGCAATTTTCATGAAATTTGTTCAGAAATCATATCCTTTATCATTTGTTGTAATATCGCTTACAAAACCTAAACGGATAGCTTTGGGCCGTTTAACGTTTTACGTATGGATGTGTAGTCGCAGACGAAGATATAATGTGGCGTTAAAATAAATATTCTATTTATATGTTACAAGAAAGTATTATAGAAGAAAGAAGTCAAGATTGTTATATTTCCGGCGTTCGCAGCGCCCCCTTATTCTTCAATATGGCCGTACATTAGAGCTGGTGAGCGCGCGAGTTGGTTGGGAAAGCACGTTTGTCCCCGCATTGCATCTCCTGCGAACCATAATCAGCCTCCATAATCTGAAACGGTTTCAATTTTGTGGTCGGTGGAATATTGGGAATGTGAGCTTTCGATTGATGTGTGCGGTTTATACGGATTATGTCCGGGATGGCATTTTATCAACGGATTGAAATTTATGCCACGCGGTGTTCGGTGTGCTCCTCGGTGAGAAGTGATATTGGTGAGCGTGTCTCCAGAACGGGTCCTTCATCGATTGCGGTTTGCTGAAAGCTGCTGCGAACAGGTCAGACATCAGACATCTGTATATGTATTCACTGCTGTTTGGTTTTTGTATTTCTGCGCCATTTCGTCTCACAGTGAGATTGTCACAATAATTCATTGCGCTTGCTGTTGTTGCATATGCAATACTCATTGTCATTAGTCTTAAGATATGTATCAGAGATTGTCCTAAACACAAACAATAATCATTAAAATTAAGAGTGGGTTTCAATCAGGTTCAATCATGCGTCATATAACCTCTTTTCCAATCGACTTTAACGGCTGTAAACAATATAACGTAATCACATACAATAATTACGCTTACGGCAATCACACCGAGTTAATTGAGTTATTCTCAATTTGCAAGCAATATCTCAACGAGAATAACATTTCACCCGGCACCAGAATCTCGTCGTTCAAAGACGATTCCCGTGCTAAACATGCAGATATAGGTACAATGGTACAACAGAGAAGTTCTCTCCATAGAACTGTCATGCCGCTAGAAATTCAAGTGTATCGCAAAAGAATTTTCATATCTCCCAATTGAAAACACGCAGAAACCGAGAAACACATCCATGTTTTTTTTTATCATACACAAGAAATATGTTTCTATCAAAGTAGAAATTCCATGTTGATACCATGTAGCAATTACATTTTTCTATTCAACACACTGGTTCCCACATGTGTTTCACAGTTCCCGATAATCATCAACACATTCGTCATAAATCATTTTGAATTTATTGCGAAGCGAAACAGCTTTATACATGTTCAGTGATAATACAAGTTTAATTTACACATTTATGCTGGAATAGGATCGAATTTCGTACGTCGTTCTCTCTTGGGTAATGTCGAGCACCCAAGTATATTTTTCAAGAACACATTATCATCGCCCATCTTCCGATTAAAGCCTGGCGCAAACTTCTCCCCAGGCGCTTCACTCAACCGATTGCGATACGCCAACGCATCATCGGCGTCTGTCACCAGCTCGGGTACGTCGAAGCGCGGCACGTTAAGTAACATTTGCAACTCCGGCTTCATTTGAGCGTACCAATTGCGCAGGTCTGCCCATTCCTCGTCGGCCTCGCGAAGGCGCCAATCCTTTAGCTGCGAATCATGTCTCTGAAATCTGTCAAAGTCGATCTGCTCGATATCCTCGAGCACAACTTCGATGTCGCCCTGCTCGCTCCAATCGTAGATGAGGAGCTCGGAGCGATTGGCAATCTCCTTCAAGTATTGCGTCTTATACATGTCCTCCATGCAACACAGGTACTTGTCGGTGAGTGCCGTCGAATTCACCTCGTACGACAGCGCACGCTTCTTGATGTTGTGCTTGACTTTCTCCACCGGCACATCGAGGTAGATGACCAGATGCGGATGCATCAGCTCGCGAATCGAATTCTTGCGCACGTCATAATATACGGAGCGCGCGCCTTTCGAGATGTAACCGCTCGCATACATCGCCTCCATGAAGACGAAATCGGAGTAGACGCAGCGGTCCAGCACCACACCCTCACCAGTGTGCAAGAGATGGGCAAGTGCATCAATGTACTGGGAGTATTTGACGCCGTACTGCTTTATCTGGAAGCTTGCTGTAAGGCGGTGGCGAGGATTGCACAAGAAATTGTTGATATCGAATGATCTTGTGGACTCCGGCACCTCGGAGTCTAACTGCCGAAGATCATACCCATATGAATTGATGTAGTGCATGTCCTGGTTAGCTTCTGGGTAGTAGGACATATCCAATTGTTTTGCCAAGTCCTTGGCAAAGGCAGTTTTGCCGGATGCAATTGGTCCTTCAACCACGATAACCTAAATAGGTTGCAAATTGGTACAATGCTAAATTTTTTCTTGAATGAGATATATACCTTGGTATTGTCATCAAAACGCTTCGTGGTGCTATCGTAAAGGTAGTGGATATAATTGAACGTTCGATTTCGGTAATCCCACGGTGCTGGACGTGGTGGCCGCTTCTCCAGCTTCCGTGTTTCTTTCGTGGAGATGGTGCGAACTGCCGTGCGCTGCGCGTTGTTTACCAGCATGCGCACGATGCCCGCTCGCATTACCGTCGCCATTGCCACTGTAATTGTATCAAGTTATTCAGATGGGAAGCACCGTCTGCGTAAAAGTTGCGCGGTGTTGATCGTTTTGATTTTACATAATCTGTCGTGCGCTGTCAGCCGTTTGGGACGTTTGGGACAGTTTGCGACTCGCGGGATTCGCGTATGCGCGGAGCAGCTGATCTTCAACCTAACCTAACCTCATGTTAATTACAGAGTGATACTTTTCCCACAACCCACGTGACTAAAGGGAAGGTATGGGGGAAATATAGATTGGTAAGCCTGACAAAATTTTATCTAGTTACGCTAGTTACACAAAAATCAGTATATTAACCAGAAAATAATAAAAGGTTGCGCAATT
>JARJDR010013248.1:0-15482 GCA_030264135.1 Myllaena sp. GC000078 | reverse complement strand
CTGCGCTCAGGTTGTTTTTTACATCTCAAAATTACTCTTCGCACACATGCAAACGGCGGAGCCCTTCGACGACAACCACAGCGGATGACGCCTGCATTACTAATAAATAATAAAGTGGACGGCGGGCGCGTAATGGCCGTGTGCGTGCGCTATTAGCGTTTCAGGCGCGTGCGCTCTTGCGCTTGCTGTTGAGTATGTGGAGCAGCAGCGCAGCAGCATCGACGAAAAATTGCCTCTCATCGATCAAAATCTGAAAGAATTCTTAAGCGCGTTTTGACGTTAGCTGCTTTGGACGCAATAATTGCGTCGCTTTAAATAATTTTCGAAACGGAATAAATCCGCCCACTCCCAGTTGAGTGTGTCGTTGAAGCATGTTTTAATCATCGCATCATCTTTTGTTTTTCTTATTGCTGTGGCTTGGTTTGTGGTTTGCGGTTTGAAATAAATGCGCGTATACTCGATTGTATCTCGCGTAGGTAAGTACGGTTCGGTAAGGACATGAATAATGCTCGTCCTGTCTCCTCGTAGGTTGCACCTTGCACCTGCTCGACGATAATTCATTGAATACTTGCATGGCCGAGGATGGGTATTGTGTATAGCTCATAGGCACTTACTTGAAGACTTGAAGAAGCAGAAGAAGAAGAAGAAAAAGAAGAAGAGTTGAGAGAGGATGTTGAAAATCAACGCGCGCCTTGCTGGCTTTCTCTATCCTTGTAATAATCACCAAACACACAGAATAAGTATACAAACACCGTGTAGTGTATGACAAGACACACAATTACTTCGGGGAGAAGAAGCGAGCCCTGAAATAAAAGCAGAAAGACAGTATAAGATGACATATTGTAGTCGGGCGCATCCTGCTTTTCGGCGGCTGGCGTCGACTTCTTCTGCAGCAATGGCGGCGCACGCGACACGAATGCGACACGCATGCACGCAAGTTAAGCATACTTTTCTTCTTCAGCGTCTTCGAACCGGCTTCGCACAAAAACACCAAACATACATCAATTATGTGCTACAAAGTTTTGAGAATAATTACTTCAGTTACATTATACATATATTGATTTTACTTTTTTAAAGGCGAATTGCTATCAGCAAATAGCATCGGTAAACACACACGTTAACTGTAGCATATTTAATGCACAATTAACTAGCATAAAATTAGTCGAGATTAAAAGAGCGCGATTCGGCACGCATCGGCGCGCAACGCAATCAGCATATGCGCAGCGGAGCGTCGGCGTCGGTCGCGGATGCACTCGTGCATCAGATAAACGCGACGATAGGCAAATGAGCGTCGAAAGGGTGTGCCCTCCGTAGGGTGACTTGTGTGTCGCCACACGCGTACGCAATTTCAAGCGCTTTTAAACGTTCAACCGAGCACAACACCCCACTCGCGCCCTCGAAGAAGGGACAATTACGCGCCGCAATTTAGATATGTATCGATGCGCTTGGATGTCATCCTGTATTCCTCCCCCCTCCCTCTCCTAAGCAATTCAAAATTTGCATCTATTACACGAAAATCAATGAGTTTCTTCTTCGCAAAGGGTGATTTATGCGCCTCGATAGATGATATATTATTTCCTTCTTCGTATCGTAAAGGTGATAAATAGGATAAGGTTTAGAACGACGAAAAAGGGTAAGTATTAAATTAAAAACGTAAAACACAGGTATAAGAAGAAGGAACAAGATTAAAAACACGCGCGGGTTCGTTGTGTTGTTTGTACCTACACATCGTCATCGTCGTCTTCTTGAGCGAGCGCCTTGACAGTTTAATCGCCATAAATTGAGGTACGGATGAATTATATCAAATTAAAATCAAAAGAAATGCGTTCCTTCTTCAACGGCGAGATGATTTTCATCCCCGGCTCATCAACCAACACGATTGCCAAAAATCATAAATCACTCCGCGCATGCACAGCCGACCACAAATAATTACTTATCCGTGATTCAAAAAATATTTTTAATTTACTCCTCGCTACGTTCTATAACGCAATGAACTGTCATCCGCAGAATATCCATTGATTTGCTTTGTGTGACAAATTAATTGATTTCGCCGTGTGACGTAGCACACTTGTCGCCTGCGGTCGCAATCATGTCATCCGACAGCAAACCAATTAGATTGATTATTGGTTATTAATCAGCGTCAAATGCACATTTCAACGCAATGACTTGATGGTAAATAATTAAAATCCAACGTGATATTAATTACGTAATTTGGATGTGTGTGAAAAATCGGGCGTTTTTGTTTGCCGAACTGGTGAAGAATGAAGGAGGGCGTCGGCGCGGAATGTGCGTTGATGCGTCGTAACGCCCCGGTGGAACCCCGACAATTAACCGGTAGCTATTAGTTCATCGGGCGTGCGCTGGCTCGCTCGCTTACTGCACTTTTTTTCGGCTTCCCGTCTTCATCGCGCGGGCCTTCCGAAAAAATGCGGCCACTTTGCGCAGCACGCGACGTTGCATAATTCGCAACGGCGGCCCTTGGCAATTAGCAGCAGCGCATTCCTCGCAAAACACCCAAAAACTTTCATTGATAACCCGCGTGGAATGTTGAAAGACGTTGTGGATTTCGGCCGGGCTCGTTAAATATTCACCGTAAATCGCTCACAGGTAAAACGTAGAGAATGAATTTTTCTTAATGCGCAACAATTAAAACTCAAAGCCATCGCTTTCAAGCCGTAAGCAAATCCACCCAGTAATACAGCAAACAATCAAAATCCATTCGGAACAATATAATCTCTTCAAAGGAGTTTAAGAAAAAAAGAGTTTAATGGTTTTACATTTATTACGTCTCGCATCTAATTTATTTTATTCTTCATAGTGGGTATTTATTCACTTCGCAAGTGTTCTTTTCGGCTGGAGATACTTATTGGATTCTTTTGTGGCTGATCACTCCGTTCGATTTCATTAAGCATACTCGGCGGCGTGCTCCGTTCGTTCGTTCGTTCGCGTCCGCTGGCTTTGATTTATTCCCCCGCCCGGTCGGCTCTCGGCTCGGCTCAGCTCTCGCAATTAAAAATAAATTAGTGTCTCGATGTCGTTCGCGGGACCAGCAAAAGAACAAAAAGTCAGCGCAGCGCGGGCATCGGGGTTGGATGGATGTGTGCGGAAGAGGTCATTAATCGAAAACTGTCCACCACCTAGCTGAGGTAGTGCGTTCCATTCATAGACCATACGGACCCTTTTGGCTTGGACGCTTTAATTGCTTTATTAACCATTCGATTACTCCGCTGCTCCGGTGCTTTGATTTAATATATAAATCAAAAATTAACGAATACACAAGGCGTAAAATTACGTCGCTACATGAATGTTGTCCGAAGCCTTTGTAGTCTAAACTGTCCGACACACACACACACACCCATCCATATAAAGTAGAAAAGTGTACATGCATGGAGAGAGAAGTCGCAGAAGGAACCCTTTTCACTTTCCACCTTGCGTCCGTCGTCGTCGTCGTCGGGTTCGGGCTTTGCGCTGTGCCGCACCACCATCCCTTTTCATCAGCTTTTAATCAATCTGTCTTGGGCAAGATGCAGCCCGTTTGTATGAATGCCGCTCCGCGTGTCACATTCATAATTCATATTTGCTTTTAATCTCTCTCTTGTCTTATTCCCCCGTTGGCCGGCTCGGCGTTCGTTCCTCTTCTTCATCATCATCATCATCATCATCATCATCATTGTGGTGGTTGTGTTTTGTATACCTCATTTCTTCGTCCCTTTTGTTTTGCTCGACGACTACGACGACGACGACGCGATGGTCAATGGTAAACTTTTAATAAATCCCAGAGAAGTAAATTAAGCAACGGGCGAGGCGAAATAATGTGCGCCCACACGAAACGCATGCCCGGTCACAACAAACCGTTAACGATTAACATAATTTAAGTGCCCATGCTCCATTTCTATTCCATTTCGGGTGTCAAAGATCTCAAAAAAAATGGAACCGCAAACCTCTGGTCGAGGGCATTTATAAATTTCAGTTTTCTTTTCGTTTGCGTGACAAAACATCACATCACACACTCGGCGAGTGTAATTATACGTATTAATACCCTATTTGGCGCAACCGACCCTCCTCACATGTAATTGAAACACCACCGATCAGCGCGCAAACGCCACAAAGGACCCTTTGTGCGCGCATTCGGGAGGACTAATTGTATATGAAAATCCGGGCTGCGTACAAGCAGCGCCCCAGTAACCGGACTGGACTTGCACCACGCATATCTTCCTATAAAGCCCGTCAATCACATTGGTAACAGCCGTAGCCGTAGAGGGAGAGCGAATTAGTTTTTGCGGTGTTGGTTTTTTGATCAATCCAACCCTCAGCTCTCCCTTCTACTGATAGTCGTCGGTCTCTTAGCATTCAATTATTCAAGTTTAAAGTCGTTTGCAATTGTTTAGGTTTACAGCGACACATGTGACACAATAACCGATGATGAGGCTATGTTTGATCTAGAATCGATTTTAAAATCGTATCATACCTTACTGCACACGCACGCACATGTTGCCATTTGGTGATTTTAATTATTTTAATGGATTTAATCATTTTAATGAGACGACAACGACGACGACAGTTGGCCGGCCAGAGCGGAGATGAAATATGAAGGATCGGAATGCCTCTGTGTGCGGAGGCAAAAGAATGCGTAACTAGGTGCTGGGCAACACACCTACCTGCCGCTGCAGAGATGAAGAGGAACGAGAAGAGGAGTAATAACCACCCCACACACACACACACACATGCTGGAGCTTAATTACATTTTCGCTTTCGACTTATTATTGTTATTATTATCATAATTTTCTTCCAAGTCGCGCGTGCCGTGCAGTGTGGCAGTGTTTTATGTTTTTTTTTATTGTGTGTGCATTCTGCATTCCACCAGCACATGATTAAATTAATTACCAAGGTGGAAGGAAGGTATGGATGGTCTGAGGTGTCTAATTGGTACGATATTGAGACGTGTGTGATGAGCGGTGCCGTTTTTCGGAGGCGGCTTCCAGCGGCGGCGTCCAACCGCGACGGTGGCGACCCCTGCGGTGTGTGCTGCGGATCGATCCATGCCCATCGGTTGCCGCCAGCGTCGGTCGGTCGGTCGGCCGCCGCCACACGACGCCGACGCCATTCGCAGCCACCCTCTGTTTCCGTATTGTCCTTGCCCTCCACCTCGCGCTTCTTCCGCACTCCAATCGTCATCGCCAGCAGTATAATAATCGAAAAGAAGTCAAGGTTTATCACTGCATACTAAGCAGAAAGTCAATAATAGCTATCATAACATTTTGAAAGCTAAATTTTATGCCTCCCCAATGGAGGATTCCATATTGGATTTTACGATGCATGATATGCGGTTAAGGGAGGCGATTCACGGACACCGAGGGGACACTTAACAGTTACCGCTGTCCACCACCCGCATACATCGAGGGGAAATGGTAGGAAATTGAGCGATATAGACGTAATTCACCGTCAAACCACCGACAACGTCAGTAAGTAATGCAATCCACTAGAACTAAATAAGTAGAGTTGGAGATCGAGTTCATAATGAGTTGAAAAATGTCGAAACAAAAATAATTTCAATAAATAACTACGGGAAATATTAAAAAAGAACACCGGACAGAAAAAGGCGGCACGAAAAAAGTTGTAGACAAATTTACTGATGATGCGTGATGCGTGTATGCGCGCCATAGCATCATCGCATGTGGCGTGCAAGAAACGAAACACGTGTATAATTAGGTATGGTAATGGTCGGCAGGCGGCGAGGGCGAGCGCTTAATGAAGGAGCGCGTGCGCGCTGTGTCTCGGCGCTGTTCGCTCGCTTCGTTCGTTCGTTCGTTCGTCCTGCGCGCAGAAACGCGCGCTGTTGCTGATTGCATACGCGTCTCTTTGTTGCTCCTCGATAGGTATGTGCGCTCTATGCCTCGCATGTACTAACATTTACGTGCACGGGCTGGCTTTCGGGATCAGGTGGAATATAAGGAAAAGATGCGTGCCCGCAAGGCGCGCGCGCGCGCGCGCACACGAGCACATTGCACGATGCGCGCACGCGATCTCTTCTTTTACTTACTTATACAATACCACGACCGTCACGTCACTACTTACAAATTACTCAAATATTTTTGCGCCTTGAACAATCTCATCAACCGCACAACCGCCAACCACGACATTTGGTGCGGCGTGAAATTGATTCGATTTGATTTCCAGCGCCGGCGCGCGCGTGGCTTTTTTAATCTCCGCGATTAAATTAATAACATTCATTAATATGTATCGCTGACTTTATTTATACCGCGCCAGTTTACGACGACGATTATAGCGGCAGCTCGGCCCGGCGAATGGCGTAATGCACCTGTACGCAACGTATTGTCTTCGCTCGTTTGGTGCGCCGGATAATGCGCTAAACGACATTAACCGAAATGAGTGGGTATACCCAACGCACCAGCAAGGATATTTATCAGATCATCTCCTTCGGTATTGGTCCGCGGTCTGTGGAATGCCATAGATCGAATATAAAATAAGTGACTATACGCCCGAGTAAAGAAGATGATGAAGAGCACGAGGCATTTGCATAATATGCTCGTTAAAAAGGCCTCGCGCAGCATCGCAGCCTCGCAAAATTTGAATTTTTAAACTTCTACAACCACATATCGACTACCTAGATTCTACTTCTTCGTCAGTTACCGACAATACTTGCAATTAGACATGTTTGGTGGCGGATTAATACCCAATTAATAAATTCCGCACAATTCGTTTGCGTTTCGAAACGCGAATTATGAACGCATTCCGACGAAAGCGCGCACCGTTCGTTGAGTTGAGCCTGTTATTATCGCAAGTTAGCGATTTTATACCTGGCACGCATGTTCACCACTCACGAACGAACGCAAGCGGGCGCGAACAGGCGATGAGAAAAAATTCGGAAATTGCCCGCGATGCACACGTGAGAGCAAATCTTTTTCTGCGGCTGTGCGCGATGGCGCCCCCGCACTCACACGCGCACCAATATTGACTTAATCACCATTTAATTTCGCACATATCAATCACTTTCGATGCGCTCATCCATCATTCGACCGGCCGCATTTTTTATCTAATTGCATAAATACTACACATTTAATTTGTTACTTAATATACTTACTTACTTAATAGTGGTGGCGTTCTGTATGTTTTATGCGGATGATTAATTTGATTATAATCATAATACAATCCAGTCAACATGAGATGCATGCGCGGCGTGCACGCACGCGTGCGATCAACGTACAAAAAATTCACATGGGAAAGGTGTTTTCGTGGAAAGCCGAAATTCACAAAACGCATCTCACAAAAGGAATAAAAATTGACTCCGGAGGGGTCATTCGCACTCCCACCTACGTAGGTATGGTACGCCTACGTTACATGCCCGTCCGCCGTTAGTTTGCACGCTTTATAGACGAAAAAAGAGCGCCCCGACCGCGGACACCTATTATTAAATATCAAATACATGCAAGCGCCAACATTTTTCGGCTATATCCTACCTGTCGAAGTCCAGCGCGCCACACAAACACCATCGTACTACAGCTTGTGTGCGTGTGGAATCGTGCATGATGCGCCTAAATATTAAATAATTATACGTTTTTGTCAAAGTTAGGCATTCCTCATCTTCTTCTTCTGCTTCGTCTTCTGCTGGCTGCATCTGCCCTTGCAAACCTCTCTCGAGAAAGAGTTGGTTGGGGTTAGCGTGGTTTTTGGGTGAGTGGGTGGGTATAGTACGCGTGCGGTATCGTTTCATATCGCAAAGCGCACTTTAATTATGACGTCCGGAGTGCGCCAAAGCAAATTTAGTGCATCTCAAACAAACCGCCGAGTGAGTAAGTACGCCGATATTAATCGAGCGCAAAATCGGGGGTGGGCGCCCAAAGTGGGTGGATTTGTTGATGCCCCGGCGCCAGACAGCCACAAAAAACCCAATGGCATATACCCCTATTTATTAGTGTAATCATGGGGTGGGTGCGATGAGAGCGCGCGCGCTTCAGTGCCGCGCCGCGCCTGTATGACTTAAGCCGCGTGCGTGCGTTTTTCATAGGCGTGGTGGAGAAGGCGTTGTGGCCGTCATTCCACGCCCAAGCGTCACGACGACGACGACGTCGACGGGCACATGCTCATTACCTCTCTCTTTTGCGCGCGCAGCTGAACGCGTGCGCGTGCGCCCGCGCGCATGTACCACTTATCTCATTTTTTATGTTATCTGCAATCCGCGCCGCCGTACCGCGAAGAAGGCCCACCTCTTTCGCAGCATACCGTGCATGCCATTCGCATTCCACTCGAAAGAAAAAAAATCAGATTTATTTTTATTTTAGAACTACAGCAAGCACGCTGTGTATGAAATCGAAATGTCTCGTTTGGGGTTGGGGATAGTAATACAAGGGGGATATTTTAATGTATCCTATCGCCTGCGGGCGAGGCGGTTACGTTTTGAGGGGCCGCTCTTCCCTCCCTTCCCCCGATATGGAAATTGCAATTGGGAGTACCCTTCCTCCCTTCGTTGCACGCACCCTAAAACGGGATATGGTCGGTCGGTTGGGTTGCCCGCTTTGATTTGTCAAAAAAAAAAACCTGTCAGAAAACTAAATTCCCAGTGCAAGCACAATGTCGACCGAATCTTACTCGAAATGGTGGATCAAGACCAAAGACCAGCTCGCCGGCGTGCACGGTTTCGACCAGGCGACGCTCAAGATGAAGACCGTCAAGGATCGCAGTCTGGCGAACAAACTACTCGGCGGGCTGTACGCACGCTACAGCATGGTCGTGCAGGATATGGACGTGTGCCTCGATCAAATGATCCAGGTGCAGAAATCCTTCACGGTGCGCAAACTCATGGACGCCGCCGCAACGCGGTTGAATGAGCTCAAAGAGGAGCTCACCAAGCTGGACATCTCCGAGTATCACTACATCGATGGGGCGCTAGTCGAATTGAAGCTGGTGCCGCAGCAGGTGGAAATCCTCCATCCGATGCTCGTCTATCCACGTCCCGATGAGCTGGAGCAGATGTGGCGCCGGTTGAAACTAGGCGAGGCCATCTATGAACCGCCGCCGGAAGGCGAGGGCGCCGCCGAAGACGAGGGCAAAGATAAAAAGAAGAAGAAAAAGGTTAAAGTAAAGATTGATCCAATGGCGATGCTGGCCAACACCGCACCGGAGCCACCACCGGAAGCAGAAGCACCACCCGTCGTTGAGGAAGCACCACCCGTCGAAGAAGTCGTCACCGGCGACGAGGAACCGAAACGCGAATCCACTTACGGTCCAAGAGCGTCAATCCTACGGCGCGAAGCTAAGAGAAAGGCGCGTGTGCGACCCAAGTTTGAGTTTCAAACGCGCAACGATCTCAGCGATGAGGAGCGTGCCGAGCTGGAGAAAAAGGACCGCCTGCGTGATGCAGTCGCATTGATTCAGGCGCATGAGCGTGCGCGTCAAGCCCGACTCTACTACCGGGATGCGGCCGGAAATCGAGCGCAGGCGAAAGCGATCAGTAGCATGAGCAAAGCGCAATTGCAAACGCTCAAAATGGATGACCCGGAAATGCAGGAAGCGGCCGCCATAATGATACAGAAGTATTGGCGTGGGTATCTCGCGAGACAGAGCATCAAACGCGAGGAAATACGCCGACGGCTGTTGATTGGCATGGTGGAACCCAGCTGGCGATCGCACGAGGAGTTCGAGAAGTACCAGCGGACTCTGGACCGACGCCGCGAGATTCGCGATCAGGCGATCCGCGACTATCTTCAGGCGAATATCGATGAGAATGCGCGCGTGCTGCGTGTGATTGCGCCAGGGCTCTTCGAGGACATTGGCGACGAGATTCGGCAGTGGTTCAAGGACTGGTACTACACCTGCAAGGTGTTTAAGGATATCCCCCCGGAGGAAGAGGGTGGCACCATACTGGTGATACGCGGTGATACTGAAACGCCCGAAGAGCACTTTGCAGAAATGCTGCGCTCGAAGGGCAAGGACAAGAAGAAGGATAAGGACGCCGCCAAGAAGGAGGCGGCGAAAAAGAAGGCGGAGGCGAAGAAGAAGAAGGCGATGGAGAAGGCGGCCAAGGCGCGGGAGCGACTGGAAAAGGCGCGTATGCGACCTGAAGATTACGAGTTTGCGCCGAAGAAGACGCCGGCGTTTGATGGTATGGCTGAAGGGTTTGATGAGTACGCGAAGCAGTGGGCTGATGTGAACGATGCTGATAACCCGTTGAATAAACCCTACATGGACATCATCACCGATCAGAAGTGTTATGATATGCAGTTGGCGGTGCGGCCGAAGGTCGACGAGGCGATGCGCATCGAGCTGGAACTGCTGAAGCAGGCGATCGAAAAGGACAAGTGGCTGGCGAAGAAGAAAAAGGGGAAGTTTAAGCCGAAGAAGAAGAAGAAGCCCAAGAAGAAGAAGGGCAAAAAGGGGAAGAAGAAGAAGGATCCACTTGGGCATCGTAAAGTTGAGGATCTGTTTCAGGAGTTGTATGACAATAGGATCATCAGAACGTATCCGCCAGGGCATATGGATGAATACTATGCGGACTTTAGCTATCAGAATTGCGAGGCGCGTGAGAGATACTTGGACCCGCCGGCAACGCTCGCTGATGCCAGGCAGGCGGTGATAATGAACTGTATTATGCCGTTGGGTATTGAGACGCTTGCAGGCCGACCCAAGTCGGTGCTGCTCACCGGGCCGAGGGAGTGCGGTTTGGAACTGCTCGCCAATGCGGTGTTCAACGAGACCCGTTGCGTGCTTTTTGACCTGTCCGCTCGCAATGTGGCTGGGAGGTATCCCGGAAAGAAGGGGAATAAGGACCTCATCAATTTGGTGACGAAAATGTCGCGTCTTCTTGCACCATCCGTGATCTACGTCAAAGACGCTGAAAAGACCTTTTATAAAAAAGTGCCCAAGGATGAGAAGGAGGACGAACCGAAACGGGTGGGCAAGTTCCTTATGAAGAAGATTGTTAAACCGATCAAGCCCGAAGATCGGGTGCTAGTGTTGGGTATTAGTTATCAACCGTGGTTGGCAAAGGCGGGTAAAATTCGCAAAGCTTTCCAACGGATTATCTTGGTACCGCGTTCGGATTATGGCAGTGTGTACTCGTTTTGGCGATCGGTGCTAATGCCCTATCATGGCGTTGAGAGGAATATCGATGTGTCGTGCATGAGTAAAATTACGCAAAACTATCCGTTGCCCGAGATTCAGCGCGCTATTGAGAAGGTGCTGACGCCGGCAAGGTTGATCCAGTTGAGTTATGCACCGCTGGTGCAGGACGAGCTGCTGGGTGCGTTGTTGGCGGGCACAGGGCCGGTGGACGATAAGGAGTGGCAGAAGTATATCAAATTCTATGGTGGCACCAAACTGGCAAAGGATCGAAAGAAGCTGATGGTGGTCTATGATAAGCTTCGCGAGGCGGAAGCGAAGGCGTTGGAGAAGGCTAAGCAGGGTAAGAAGAAGAAATAGACGGCGAACGCGGCGAGACATGAGAAATCAATCAATTTTTTTTTGCGACATCGGCGCGGCTTGAGGAGTCGAAGCAGAACGAAGGGTTGCGAAGGGGGCGAGAGAGCGTGTTGGAGCGCATTCCGTACTTTGGCAAATAGCCGGCGGGCTCAATAACTAGCTCTGCTCCGCGTGCCGCCAAACAATGCAATGCACTTTATTTCGCCGATTGTGCAATGTTGTGTGCGAGTGAGTGTAGTGTTTGTGTGAAGTCTACATCTCAATTCGATACTATCGATCGCGGTAGTAGGCAAGCAAGCAAGTAAGCGTAAATTACGAAATTTCATTCTATTTCTTCGTCCATTTTTTCATGGCCCACAATCGGCCAATCCGTATCGTCTCGTATGCGCATACCGTGTAATTATCCTCTACCCCGTCGCTGGTTTATGGACGTGATATAAATGGATGATGCATTTACCGATTGCGTATAACTAATGCGCGCAGCATCCTCTCGTCCGTGTATGCATATGGAATGGTACCTAGGTAGGCATATGCAAGGAATAAATTTATGCGGTTCATATCGTGCGCGCGCGCGCGCGCCAGCCGCAGGCGCAAACCGGAAAAATTATAATAAAGGATTATAAAATACAAAGCGAAGAGCGGCAGCCCATATATGCAAAGACTATGGCGAAGACGAAGAAGAAGAAGAAGAAGACGCCGAAGAAGTATTTATTCGTGGGCGTCCGGTTCGAACAACATAAATCCACTCTTGCAGGGATACAATGTCGACGAATAAAACGAGTCGTCGTCGTCGTCGTCGTCGTCGTCGTTGTTGCGCCCCGAGGAGACTGGTGCGCTTCTTGAGTAGTCCCGCGCCGCAATATGGCGTTGTGCCGGTAGAGACATACTGTATGTTCGCGGCGGCGCAGGGCGGCGCCCATTGGTTCCGCACACGGTTTGGGGGAAGCAGTACGCCCGGCGGGCCAATGCGCGGCGGCGCGCGCAGCACACCACGAGCGCGCCTCGGCCAATGGCCGCCAGTCGTTCGCGCCCGGCGGCTGCGTGTTGGACGGAGAGATCATACGCACCGCAGCCAGCAGCCAGCAGCAGCCGCGCCGCCACCGCCACCGCCGCAGTCGAAAGAGACAGATCGCACATGGCGAGTGGCTGTGGCGCACCTACGCCCGCCCGCCCGCCTGCCTGCCTGCCTGATCGACCCGAATCGCCGCTGCTGCTGCTGCTCCTGTGTGCGTGTTAGGCCCACGAGCGACGAACCACGCCAGCCGACGCCAGTGTCGCCGCGACGACGTGCTCGTGCGGTCGGTTTGCTGCTGCTGCTGCTGCTGTTTGTGCATCGTCATCGTCATCATTCACGTGTGTGTGCTTACCCCCCTTCAGAGGACAAACAACAAAGCCAAAAGAAAGCAAACAATTGCAAAGCAGCAGCGCAAAACGGACGAACACAAATCAGCGATCTCGACGACTACGATTCCTCCCAACGAATTCTTCCGGTGTGCCTCTTGTTGTTATTTGTTGAAGAGCGGCGGGCAATGGCCGGCGTCGCCTAATTCGCAATTCTGCGGCTGCGGTGTGTGCGTGCGTGTTCTCTCCGAATCCACTGTGATAATTAGTATTCTTGGCAATCAACCGTGTATTCGACTTGTATAAATATTTTTATTAACTCTCAACGCGATTCATCCAATTTACGACTCATTCGTATCTAATTGTACTTGCGTACTTCCGTGTGACTGAAATTGACTGAATTGTGATACCAAGTGTTTTGTGCTCTTTGACTGCTTGCTAAGCCAACGAAATGTACCCGCCACGCATCTGAAGAGATATTTACCCCATTCGACCGACCCGAAGCAAAGACGAGGACGAAATTCAGTGTCTGGTCGAAACGCGATGGAATGATGTCGAGGTTTTATCTGAATTCCAACGCATCGCTTGCAAATTACCAACAGTATGAAGTAAGTCACATGCAAAAAATCAAGAATAATCCTCCGTAAATAAAATTTGATAAGTAAATCGGTGTTGGCTACCGAACGAACGAAGTGGGCTCCGCATCCGTTTCAGATAATCGTAGGGTACAATACGTGTTGTCTCGTTAATTTGTGGTTACGCATAATGTATGATCGGGCAGTTTTTGCTCCCGTCGGAAAAGAAATGAGTTAAATACGTTGCGTATCATGTCTTCGGCGGCCGGCCGGCGCGGTACGCCTCTCATTCCACACGACGCGACGGGCGAGCCGAAGGAGTCGTGATTCGTGATGTGCTGCCGTGCGGCGCGCACACGTGTGCAGCACATAATATATTGTACGTGCGCGTACCAACCACGCATCGTAAGGTAGCCCGAACGAACGGCGCGGCGGTGTAATCTATAAGGGGTTATTAATAAATTCCAGAAGCTCGCTCACGCATTAGCGTAAGACTGAGCGCGCGCTGACCGTAATCAAAACAGCCAGCCCAGTATTGGGTTTGGCTACTACTACAGCTTCTGCGCTTGCTCCTGAAGCTGATGATGATGATGATCATGATTATAATGATGGTGTGTTTCGGATCATCGTGGTCGAGTTGGAGATAAATGCCACATGCCACATGCGCACGTCCGGAATTGAATGACTTGTGCATACAATCGATGAATGAACTGAACGAGTTTTCTTCGCTCTGAAAACAATTTGCTAGCTACGTACTTACCTTTAGTTAGTTACTTACTTGCTTCGTTTCGTTTCCGATTGAGTCTAATTAACGCGGTTTGACTTGTGATTGACGTTTGATTGACTTATTTGGGTGTTGTTATAAATGTAAACACTTTGCCTTCACTTGTGTGTGTGTGTGTGTTTGCAGGTAAGTTGCACATCACTCATGTCCTCCTCATCCTTGTCGGCGCAAGGCGACACGTGGCGTGTTTGATACGTTAACGGAAGAGCATTGCGAAGCGAGTGCCCCGCGCAACATTCGAAGTCGAAAAGAGTGCCGGTGCGCTTGTGAGCGAGAAAAAGCGAACGAACTGAGAAAAGGCGACCTGAGAAAATGTCTTATCGCGGCGTCACCACGTTGCAATCCAGCGTGTCGGACTACAATAACTCATGGGTGAGTTCTCCCAAACTGGTAGTACCTGTAGTGCTCAGTAATCAGTAAGAAAACACGTAGCATTTGTATTTTTGAATTTTGGATTCGCAGTTATTAAGTAATTATTATTATTTAATTCGCAAAGTTTTTAATCGCACGACACAAAAACGGTACCTTTTTAATTACAAGGTAGCAACGAAACGAATTGAAATGTAAGAAATTGCTCTACTGGGTGCGGATGAGATCTCTCGCATCGGATGCTGTGTTGAGTGCGCTGGACCACTTCCAAGATTTGCCTAGTCTTGTACAGGTGGCACTGACGACCGCTCTTTTGAAAGATCTCCGACTTTATCTAACACTTTCAGTGCATCTTTTACGCAAAGTATTTATTTATAAATACTTATTACTTACTTAATTCTGACACAATTAACATGATTAATTATTGTTAAGAATTATGTTATAACAGTTTACATAGGTAAGTTGTTTATCAAAAAATAAGTAATTCACAGTCCGAAAAAGAACTAGCGCATGACCGATGATCCATTGTTGGTTCTTATCAATGACATTTTCGGTCGGTTTATCATTCTTTGTAAAGTTTTTACTCGAGTGGCATGTCATTTGCTTGGACTGGGCCACTGATGGCTCTGCCAACGGGAAACTACACATCTATTATCGCTTAAGGCATTTTTCATCCCCTACATATTGAATACAGACGACTATTTTCTAAATATCGACGACCCCCGCTTTGCGCACCGCACCGGTATGACGATATGGGGATGAAGGAGTATGCACGCGATTTCAATCCCTTGCGTCGCATATTTATCCCGCCGCCGCCCTCGCATGAGATAAATCCCACATCGACAACTATGCATGTGCGGTCGGGGTCGATTGTCGCGCGCATCCTCCTGCATCCAGGCAGGCTATCATCATCTTCTATTCAACATCTTATCTGGCTTCCTCTCTCCGGTCCTCCACACCCCTTCCGCTCGCTTGCC
>JARJDR010013238.1:0-37104 GCA_030264135.1 Myllaena sp. GC000078 | reverse complement strand
TCTCCTTCGTCATCCATCCATGCAATCATATCATCGGCATCATCCCTGTCGGCCGCGGTTTGGCGCTCTTTGCGCAGCGAGCGCATATATAAAACCAAAAGACGCGGTGACTTTCTCCCGCTGAACGCTGCGCGCCGCCGACGCGAATGCTGTCCGAGTCATTAGTAAACGCCGTCGGTGATCTCTTCATCAAATCTATCGGTTTTTTTTATCACGTCCGAAATAGTGTCGCAGTGTTCTTCCAGATATAGTGCTAAACCTCATCTCGATTAAAATTTATTTATTAAATATATGTAACATATATTCTAATTCGAAAACATGATGATTAAAATACTAGTGATATGTTTAAGTTATTGCTTCAGTCGGTCGTGCGCGCAGGGGCCAACGCCGGCGCCAGTCGTCGCCACAGTCGATCAAGTTGATAACATCACCACTTTCGTCACGCGTAAGTGATCTACGGCTATTTTCAAACTTACCACCGATATAGGTTATAGTTACATAGCGCACTACAAAATTTGCATTTCGATTATGTAAATGTTAACAACAAGCACGAAGCGCGTATGAACTTTAGCCGATGAATATTGTTGAATTGTATAATCCGGCAAATCATAAATTTTACGGCCCCCCAAAGCGATTACCTAAACGGTTTGTAACCGTGTCTTTAATCGATCTTTTACATTTAAACAATGCCCTACTAAATTTCATCACTGCACCGAGTCATCCGTCAATTGCATCACCGGGTGCGTTGCTCATCACCTTTTCGTGGTTTGCATTCCAAATGATTCCAATTGTGCAAATCGATACGCGAACCGATATAATTTTTGGCACTGCAATGAGGTCATTGCAATAGTGCGCAAACATGACCCAATCGCGCAATTACAGAATATGTTGGCTTTTAACAAAGAAAATGTCAGTTTAGCGCCGAAGCTTATGCGCCCAACATACCGACGTGCCGACGTGCCGACGCGAATTCCGCCGGCAATGCGCGCGTGTGTAAGTCTTACGCAAGCCAACGAAATGGCATGTTTTTGCTTCTCTGCTGCTTTTACATTACTTACCCACATTTGCTACTTTCGTGAATGCGCGCCTGCCGTGAATGATTTCCAACGTCCGCGTGAAGAATAACGACAAATAACGTGTTTCGTTGTTGCTGCGCTCTTTGGCGCAATGTTTAATTTATGTTATTCCGTGATTCGCCTCGGAACCATCTAGGTTAACAGTAATGAATTAAGTACTATGAAAGCGATATGTGTAATTTTTGCGAAATGGAAAATAAAGCAAATTATCGATGATTGCAATCGATTTTCCCTTCCCGCTACTATTGAAAGTTTCATAATGCGTACTAATTGAAATAATATTTAAACAATATGTCATCATAATAAGGAAGCTTTTATCCACAGAAACAGACGAATAAGTTAAATACTGTGCAAATAAAAACCGATTGAAAATCACTTTCGGTGAGGTCATTGAAAAACAAAATTTGCATTATCAAGTCAAGTTCAATCATAATTTTGCAATTAGAAAGAAGTCTGAAGCAATTTGACTTTGAGACCCAGAATATCATCTATTTTCTTCTTGAACTCATCATACAATTCAATGTCAAGATGTTTTCCAATTTCATCGCTAAAAAAATTGCAATCTTGCAATTTATTTGTGTATTAAGCACATAAATTGGAAGCAAATGCGTACATACGACTGCTATAAGTGCGTTCTGGTATTATGCAATACGGTACGCGAGCGCAAATGTTTTGCGATTGCGTCATTTCCGCGCTGATAATGTTTAACGAAGTGGTTCGAATCGGTGCGTACGCATGCACACACCACTCCTTGGTGCCCACGCCTCTGGTATACTGGCTCGTTTTCCATCTTTTTCGCCACCGGCTTTCCCCAAACGCGCAATCGCGCTAAGGCGGTCGCGCACGCGCACGCCACTTTCACTATCATTGTGTCTGTGTCGCCGGCCGTACCGAACGGTACTCGCCGCGCCGCGCCGGTGCTGAACTTTATGCAACAACGCAAGTGGGTCAAATGCCGGCCGGGGCTTTGCCTACGAATTAAGTCCAAATGCAAAATGAAAATGACAACGCGGATAAAATGCGGATAATGCGCATAGAGTTCAATGAAACTTGGAGGTTCCTTACTACAAATCGATCAATAATGTTAATCTCTTTGCTTGTTTTGTGCAGCCGAGTATATAAAACCATGCCGAAAGGCTGATCCAGAGCTGAACACGTGCCTAATCGGCACGTTCAACCATCTACGGCCGTACCTCGTCAATGGACTTACCGATCTCAATGTGCCGAGCATCGATCCGCTGCAGATCGATCGCATGCTCATCGAGAACGGCCATGGCGCATTCCGCGTGCGCGCATTGTTCACCAACATCACCGTCACCGGCGCCAGCAACTACACCATCGGCCGAATTAAGTACTAAAATAGACAAGTTTCCCGTTTGAAACGCTCTCGGAGATTTCGTTTGACCCAATGGCATACATTTGGAAAAGTAAAAGTGACCGAGAATGAAAGTCAAAAACAAACAAAGATCTACCGATGCGGTTGTTTACAATAAGATTCACACAAAATACCCAATGTAGGTGATTAAGTCATCGTGTAACTTGCTTGCTTTTAGCGCCGACGTGGACAACTACAACATCGAGCTGGGGCTGAAGATACCGCGCGTCGAAATCCGCGGCAAATACGAAGTAAACGGCAATGTCCTTCTGTTTCCGGTGCGCTCCAAGGGCAGCTTTTGGGCTGTTTTCCGTAAGGACACCATCCATATTATCTAGCTCGATTTGAAACTGTTTCTTGCATTTGGTTGACAGTCGATGTGGACGCGCTGACACGCATCTACGGCAAAGAGGTGCTCAACGCGCAGAGCGTGCGCTTCATGAAAATCGACCGCATGGTGAGCGACTTCAAACTGGGCAAATCACGCTTCCGCGTACGCGACGTGGTGAATAGCGGTAACATAATCGGCGAGGCAATCAATCAGTTCCTCAACAACAACTCGGACGAGATCATTCGCGAGATGAAGCCGGCCGCGGCAAAGGCGATCTCGCAGCACTTCAAGGCGTTCCTCAACGGTGCCTTCCTGCAGATCCCCGTTAAAGTTTGGCTGCCCGACGCTTGAGCGCCTCAAAACCATTCTCCATCATCTTCATCATCGTATCATCATCAACGTCATTGCGTTAAATCTGTTGCAAACCTACCAAAAATCATTCTCTTTTAAGTGCGCACCCCTCACAGAATGTCTATATCTTAAACATTACGACTTGTGATTTCCTTCTACATAATTATTGTCTAAGGCATTTGTATATTTTTTAATTTACTTACTTACTAAGTACAAATTGATCGAGAAAACAAAAATGTATGAGAACTTATTTAATTAGGGTTATCTTTGCAGTCTACCTAAATGTTTTGATTTATAAATATCGGTATTTCCGGTGTCAATTTTGTGAGTGGTTATAAATAAACGTTTGATTTTGACTGCGCATTGCGCTGAACCGTAATGCATCAATCATTTGCCGCAGCCATTGTGTGCGCACACAGATAAATCGAACGAAATGCAATTCGACGCCGAAACTGAATGAATGGTTGACGTCTTTCTCTCTCACAATTGCCTATAAAGCACCATCAAATTTACGCTGATAAGACGCCGTTTTTTACAATCATCAATTATGATCGATGCCGCTCGTAAATAAAAGCGATGCGTTTGTAATGACTTTCCGGTTGCGAGCGCACACATCTTAAATAACGACTATTACACATGTCGTAAATTATTAATAAATAATAATAATCGTGATTATTATTAGTACTTCGATTCCGTTGAAATTACCCCATTGTCTGTGCGTTGAAATAGGATTTCATATAGTAATTTTTTAAGTATAATTTATTTAGTTAAGTACCATGACAATTAATTGCAAACGTTGCAAATTGACTTATTGTTTTACAAGCTTCCTTCCAAGAGGAAAACGCATTTTCAGAAATCAACGTACCTAAATGTTGCGCAAATTATTGCGACTCGATACATTGTTGCTAATTGCACGATATTAATGGGTAAATATTAATTAAATTTCACTGAGGTTGCGTAAGGCAGGCATCAACCGCAAAATAATTATTCCCAATGCTTAACAACGCAGAATGGCGATAATGAAAACTTGCCCAAAGTTTGCATCACTTTTTTAGCGCTAATCAAAACAACTCCAATACATCAATAATGAGGAGTCAAATAATGTCACCGAGCGGCACCGGAGCAAAATTGCGTCTCGAGGGCGAGCCGGATGTCAAGTTCAAGTGTTATTAAATTCGCATTGCGCATGCTAATAACTAATAAAATCGGCGCTATTGATATTTCTACTATTTTACAACGGTTACATCAGTATCAATTACAAGAATTCAATTAAACACTTCTTTTATCTGCGATATATTACTGAATTAATAAAAAAAATTACCAAAAAACAATTAAAAAAAGCCAAATTTGTTCTTTTATGACGGATTAAATAATATTTTAACCGCAAATCAAATCAAATAAATGACGTATTTTGTTATTCATTCAAGTTTTGACATAAAGAGATTTACAATAATAAATTAATTTGTAATGTTTGTGTGCATACCGATTATAAGTGAATGTTACAGAGCAAATATTTATATTTTGAAAGTTTAAACTGATTCCTCTCTTTTATTCTATCAAGTTATTCGTGTTTACTTTGTTAACATTGATACACACGAACAAAACGCATTAAAGTTGTTGTAATCGCCATTACTCATATTATCGCAGGCGCATTTGTAGTATTAATAGATATATGTGAAACGCGTCCGTAATCACCAATAAGTGAATTTTGCGCGTCTAAATTTTATTTTCAATCAGTCGTAGACATCTCTGGCGACGGAAAAAATCATCGTGGCATCCACAAACGAATCCGTTTCCAACATACAGGGCATTGCATCTACAATACACGCAAATAGAATATGCCCATCAAATTATTAATTTAAAATCAAACATTTACTTACAAAAATATACTTGGTATGTTCCAAAAGTAACTTTGCTTTATCAAATATCATCTATACGCATGCTTAAAGTTAGCGCACATTATCGACACTGTATTATTATTGAATTCATTAAACTTTGAACTTTATTCTCATCTTTCGTCGTGGACGACGACAACAGTGGCATGTGGCGGTATTTTCTTCTCTCTGCTGATGATCAGAATTTTGTTAAATTGTCAATTTAAAGATCAATATTAATGCTTAACTCACGTTCATCAACTGATAGATGTATTTATAAATATACTATCAAAGTGAAGATGCACTGAACCAGCAGTATCGATCTGATCGTAAATCACATCTCCAGGAATAGATTCCAACAATTCTAGGATGATAAAGCGAACGATATCAATGTCTATGGCGCAAATTCGGTGCCGTCCTCTTTCGCGCATAAGGCCAATAAACCACACATACAAATGCGTCACACCATTGCTGGAGTTCTTATCACACACCACCACCAGCACCACTCCGACACGATCGGAGCAGATAAACAAAACGGGCCCCGAGGCCCGCGGCGCGGACAATTCGTGGATGCGGTCTTCAGTTTCACGCTGACCGATCAACCAACACGCGCGCGCGTGTGCACGACGCAATTAACGCAATCCTCGTGCCTCGCAGATGATCATCACCAGCCATCCCTCACCTTTAATCAACAGCACGCTGAACAACTGGGTGTTGAAGTTGGTGAAAATGCACGCAGCAATATGACAAATAGCGTGTTCTTCTACGTCAATTACTTAATCCTAAAAGAACTCAGCAATTTTCCATTGTGTGCTTAGCGCCGCTGACCAAAGGGCAGGAAATTAAGGAAAATTCGGCTCACATACTAGTTCATTGGTTTGTTTGTTTTGGTGGTTCTGTTTTTGGATTTTGTCTGTAATAACAAACAGAAGCATGAAGTTCACGCGGAGACAATGGACGACGTTACTAGTCATTGGCATCGCCGATTTTTGCAACGCCATTTGCGTCTCGCTGCAGGCGCCATTCTATCCGCAGGAGGTGAGTGGCAAAAATCAACCTTCATTCGGATTTTGATAACCCTTCATTTAAAGGCGAAGGTCTTATTTCAGACTCGTAAACCTAAATTGAATACATTCGTAATCATAAGTACGTAAAGTAATTATGAATTACGAATTTGTGAACATGATGAAATCGCGTGAATTGCGCGCCAGTATTCAGCGCGTGGAAAAAATATTTATTTTCTATTTAAATCGCGCAACGTCGGCAACTTTGACCTAAAAATGTATAATTGAAGATAAGTTTTTATACTGCCGCGCGCGCAGCGCTCCGGTTTTATTCGCAATAATACACTTAGTACATGACCCGCCATTAAGCTGCAACTAATTGCCTTACTTACTGGATTTTATGCGCAATCAAATCAAAATGTAGGCTGAAAAGAAGGGTGCCACCGCCACGGAATACGGCCTCGTGTTTGGCATCTTTGAGCTGACCGTCTTCATCGTGAGCCCCTTTTATGGGCAACATCTCAACCGCATCGGACCCAAGATTCTCTTCAATGGCGGCATTTACACAACTGGAGTGTGTGCTATTTTATTCGGGTACCACAAAAAAAGTTCAACACGTGAATTTTAGTATGTCTGATTAAATCGTTTTGCTCCGCAGTTTGCTCGACCGAGTGGAGGGTCATTACCCATTCATCGTGCTCAGCTTTATCATCCGCATTGTTGAGGCGATGGGCAATGCGGCGTTCCTCACTGCTAGCTTCGCGTTGATTGCCAAAGAGTTCCCCAACAATGTGGCGACGACATTTGTGGGTGGCGCCCAATGCTCACTCAGACAAATGCCCACTTATTGACTAATTGCGAACTTTTGCTGTGTTCGCAGGCATCGCTGGAGACTTTCTTCGGCCTCGGACTGATTGTAGGACCAACGGTTGGCGGCGCGCTATATCAACTCGGAGGATACACGGTGCCGTTTGCTGTCATGGGCACCGCCTTGTTTTTGTCAGCGATTATGACCAACTTCACGCTGCCCAAACATGAGGCGGATACAGATGCGGAATTCGGATGTAAATCTAAGCCCATAGACATAGTTTCCGGATTGTGAGACCTAATTTTAAATTTTAGCATCGATTTTGAGCGCGTTAAAGATACCCGGCGTTCTGCTATCAGCATCCAGCATAATCGTAACGTCAATGTCCATCGGCTTCCTGCAAGCAACGCTCGAACCGCATCTAAGGCAATTTGGTTTGTCACCTATCGTGCTAGGACTGATGTTTGTCATCAACGGCGGCACTTACGCCCTGTCGGCGCCTATCTGGGGCTGGCTGTGCGACAAACACATGCCGCCGAAATTTGTCACCATCATGGGCACGATTCTTGTTGCAATCGGCTTCAGTTTAGTCGGTCCAGCGCCGTTCTTACCCACCAAAACGATGCTGAGCGTGACGATTATTGGACTGGTCTTCCACGGTCTTGGCATGGGCGCCCAGTTGGTCGCTTCCTTCACTGACGCTCTCAGGACCAGCATGTAAGCGCCAATCTAATCCACTTGCGTAAACTAGAATTTCGACGTTTTTTCCGCAGCGCATATGGATTCCCCAACAATCTGGAAACATTCGGCCTCATCTCGGGCCTGTGGACGAGCACGTTTGCGCTGGGAGCCTTCATCGGACCGTCCATTTCAGGCATCCTGTACGATAACATCGGCTTCCGGCATTCGTCGATGTTTGTGGTGGGCGTCCATCTTTTTGTTGGCGCTATAGTCGGAGTGTTCCTCATCTGCAGCCGGCGTGCGACACCCTACGTGGAACTCAAGGATCAGGAGAAGCTGCCAAACGGCGATACGTTTGTTGGTCCTGGCGGCGGCGGCGGCGGCGTCGGTGGCGAGAGCAAGTCGGGCACAATCAGCATCTCGGAGAGCGTGCGCAGCATTCGTAGCGTCGCCAATGGCATTTCGATCGAGCGCAGTCGGCCACCGGGCATGAACAGTCTGATTGCGTGCAACAGCTACAAAACTCAGGCGTGGCCGAAGAAGGACGCCAATGGGCTGACGATGGGGCCATACAGCCTCTCGTATGGCACCATCGACGCACGCCGCAATGGTGGCGCCGGAGGTGGTGGCGGTGGTGGCGCGCCATATTTGCACGGCGTCGCCTAAATGCTTCCACCCTCTCTCTCTTTGTAAATACTCTTTTGGTAGTAATTTTAATCGAGAATTGATGAATGGATGTTATACAATTTTATGCAATTTAAATTACCTTATTGTTTGTTTTGTATGCGTGCGTAATTTAATTCTAGTTTTACGATTGCAGATAGTTTTTATAGACGTAATAGTGAATATGAATAGCCAGCGAAGCAAATCTGTGTAATACGTAGTACTACTCACTTTTTGTACTTTCTGTACATGTACAATATAGATTTTATGAATTTTCTTGAATACCATCTTGTACAAAGTTTTTAGTGAAACCGTTCTCCAGTTTTAATTAGGATTCATGCGATCCATTTCGACTTATTTGATTGCACACACATTACAAAATTTAGAATCGACTCAAGCACCTACCTAGACAGATGTAGAGGGAGTCAGGACAAATCGAATGCAAAAAACCAGATCGAAATCGGTGGATTAGTTCCGGAGTAATAAACATTTAAAGGTTGCACTACATTGCAGGTACCAATGCAGTTGTGTTAAAGGGGAACGCCGAAAACCCCGACTCACACCTTTTATGTTAAAGGGGATAATCGACTATCGCATTGACTGCGCTTTAACATTAACATGGGTGTGAAATCAAAGCTGAAGATGTGCGCTACTTTAAATCGTCCATCGTTTATCTAACATGAGCATTGAAAAAGGTGCTGACAGCTTGAGGTGATTTACGACCCATTGTGTTTGGAAGTACGAAGGACGAGAGAATGAGAGAATGAGGGGAGCAGGCTTGCGGGTATGCCGATACAGGTAGCCCACCTAGCTTTTGAAGCTTGCCGACAGCACGCCGGCGTCGGACGTCATGCTGTGCGGCGGCACGCTGTGCGGCACGTGCAAGCGATTCTGATCCTTATATTCCTATGTAAGTACGACATTTTGATACAGATTCCCCTGCGATGAAGTTTCGCGTTACAATTACCTATTAACATTGTTTTACTATTTTGTACATAATTTTATTATTCTTTTTGTTGATTCCGTAATGTAGAATAGCAGAATCCGTTTTTAATTAATGATTTATTGAATTGCGTTGGGATTCCTATGAGATAACTGTGTAGGAAGTCATTATAGAGAAAGTTAATGACGTACATAAATGGATTTTCCTTCCAATACCAAATTCTTGATAAAACGTTATCATATATTTGCGTACATAAATGTATCATAGAAAATTTACAATGATATTCAAAAGTAATAACAAAAGATGCCAACCATGGTAAATATTAGCAACAAAGTTTAAAATATGCATTTAATTTGTTAGTAACAAGTTTTGCATCGTTTTGAATAACTTTGCGTTGAAATCAAAAAGGGTCAAAAAGGGGATAATTCCAACTTATAAAACTTATGAAACAAACCGCGTACACATGTTTCCTAATCATATCCACCCGCACCATGGTGAAAATCAATGAGCGACAATGCGCTGCGCATGACCGCCACGAAGTAAAGAGCGAGTGCAATCGAAAACTGCAATCGCTCACAACGCGCAGAAACAACGCACCGCGTCGAAATGTAAAGAGTAAAAGTCGCCTGCGCGGCTCCGCTTCGTTGCACATCCACGATGAAACGCAACAAAACGCATAACAACAAACAAGCGTAATTCGCCAATACATAGCGCCATAGAATACATAGCCTCCACGAGTAAGTACCCAGCAATTACCCGTAGTACTACGTCTTTTGTTATTATGCACCGCAAACACCTGCACCCTAGATACCTATATATGTCATCCTGATTGTAATGCAGCAATGGCCGTGGAGCAACAAAGAGACTGCGCCAACCAGCAGCAGCTCAACCAGGAACTGGCAAGTCCTTGCAAAATGCAGCAGTCGGTCAGCTCGCTGAACTCGCCCGTCGATTCCGGCGTCCAGCTACTCGATAGCGAGAGCGATCAGACGTCGGTGATGTCGTCCAGCGGTTGCGATCTCGACCTGGAGGCGAAGCATTCCATCGACGAGGTGGAGGCCGTCGCCGAGCTCTGCCACCAGCTGCAGGACAAGCTGATGACTAAAAGTGATATTGCCAATCAAAATGTAGACCCACCAGCACAACAACAACAGCAGCAGCAAACACCCAATCACACTATAGAAGATATCATGAATATATCACTCAACAGCTATGAGCTATTAGACTACACCATGGCAAATCAGTTGAGAGCCGCCGAGCTTGAGGACCAGATGCACGTGAGTCTCTCCGAAGAGGTCAACGAAACGCTCAAATTGCAGCTGCAGAGTATGCAGACGATGGTGGAGCCGGAGGCGATTAGTAGTGTTGAGCCGGAGCTGGTGGTCGAGGATAAGCCCGTCGATACGATCGTCGACGAGCAGATCGTCTTCAGACGGCAGCGCAAGAAAAAATCACGCAGCGATACACCCAAGAAGCGCGTCAGCTTCCACGAGGACATCTTGAACAGCACCAAGATTGATGATATTCACATCAATCGTGGATTCATCACGATTGAGCCCGAGGGCTCGACCAATTTCTTGCTGCGCGACTTTCGCAAGAAGCACGACATCGTACAGGGGCGCTACAGTTGGGCGGCGGAGGGTGATTCCACGTACGCGGAATCGGAGCAGATGTGCAATCGCGAGGTGCAGTCCGATATCTACGTGCATAACACGAGCCGACTGTCGTCATTGTCGTCCAGTTCGAGCGCTAGTTTCTCGAGCTCCATCGACGAGGAACCCGGCAAGCTCGACGACGACGCCATCGAGAAGAAACCAAAGGGGAGTTGTCTGAAGAAGACGAAGCATAGGAAAGTCATCGATACGAACGTCGTGGAGGAGATTGCTTCGGCGGGACGGGCTCGAAAGAAATCGGAAACAAATCTGCTGGATGCGAATATTTTCGGCAGTCTCAAGAACATCTTGAACTTCTCGACTTCGCTGCCATTGACCGAGCGCGGCGTACCCGAGGGACAAGAGGATTTGATGATCTACTCCACGTCCGAGGTGTCCTGTGGCATTGACACGTCCGACTTGAAGAAGCAACCCGCCAACGCGCAGTTGGACATAGCTAAAAACAATCTCAAACTGACCATCCAACCGATGTACCAGAACAACCTCCCCGAGAACGTCATACTTTGCGATAGCAATGTCTACGAGCACCGTGGAATCAGCTACAGCTACGAATACGATAACTTCACCAAGTCGTTCGAACATAATACTCAAAAACCGAAGAGCTCATCGATCTATCAGAAGATCCTCAAGGAGTTTAATTTCTTCCGGCGGAAGGCTCAAGAGTCTGAATCCGTAGCGTCGATGGAACAGGAAGTCTCGGACGATACCGCCACGGCCACCGAATGCCGCACCAGCGAACCACCGGATGCAAAAGAGTCGAACAAGTACATGCGGAACTCCAATATGGACTGGTCGGATAATGAATCGACGGATTCAAACGTAAACGCACGTCACCTAAACTCACCGCGGCGAAAGATCAATCGCGTCAACCACTACGCAACACCACCCACGCTCAAAACCAACAGCGATCAGCCAAAAAACGCGTGTGCTCCCGGCGGCGGCGTAGTCCCAACGTCGTCGTCGTCGAAGCACAGCCTAATCAATCGATTCCTCCGCCAGGTGACCAGCACCAAGATGCTCGAGTTGAGGTTGCAGAAGAAGCTTTCGCGTAGCAAGCGTGCCTGCATGCCGCTACACGTCGCCCGCACGCAGCTAGTGCATAATTGGCGCAAAGCATTGGATGATAACCACCAGGTCGACTACTGCATAGCAGAAGAGATTCGGAATGCGAATCGGCAGCGCAGTAAAAAACCGCTGCAGATGGACGACTACAAAAAGGCATTCGTCATGTTGAGCGATTTGCAAGTGGTCGCCGTGTTTCCGGTTTCGAGTGCGTACACAACGGCCGGCACTCATCGCTCGCTATTGCTCATCATCACCGACACCACCCTCTTCGTGTACAATGCGTGCTTGGAGAGCAAGTACGCGCTGATGATTCTACCCTATTCGCAATTGGACACGATTATTATCGGACCGAGCGCGCGAACCATCCACATCTCTTCGTGTGGCAACGACAAGCAGTGCATGTTGATAACGGCGTGTGGGGAGGCCACCAATGCGATTATGATTCAGTTGGAGATGGCGATGCGCGCGAGCGTCGGCCGTATTGCACTACCGGCAATCAAGCAATTGAACATGGTGGATATGCGTAATTTGCGGAAGTTTGTCGCGAAGCAGACTCCAGTCGACAAAGTAAGCATAATTTTGTGATGAGTCAATCCAGTCAGTCAGTCTCATTGTTTTATTACAATTAGGACGATGAATATTTCTACTATACGATTTTGAACGCCCAAGAGCACCAACAGGACAACGTGGACGCCTACTTCGGGCCCAACAAAGAAGGTCCTTTAATGTTCAAATTCTCCGACACCGAATCGCGTTGGGAGACTGCATATTTCATACTCAAGTATTGTCGTACATCGGAATTTTTACCGATTTTTGATAACATTCATTAATTTAGGGCTGGAATATTATACATGTTATCAAGTCCATCGAATCAAGAGCCGATGAAAGTGTATCCGTTATTAAACGGCGCATGCCACGGTGCGAAACGCGTGCATAATTGCGCGCGACCGCACACGTTCCAATTGATTCTCGCCAGCGGTGTTTTGTATCTCGCCGCTCCGGATGAGTACGTCGCCAGCGAATGGCTGCAGGCTTTGGTTCACGCTGCGACAGGAGTAAGTACCATACTTATCCGCTTGCGAATTCAATATATTCTTTATATACGTTATTTTATTAGATATACAATCAGCGTGACCGCTCGACAGCGCCCGCGACTTCCCTTTTGATGACGAGTGAACAAATTCTGCTGGTGCGCGAAGCGTTTTCATGCAATATTCTCAACAATGAACCCGAGCACAATCCCATCAAAGGTGCTCAAGTACTTTCGTGCGCTGCCATTGGCGACTTGACCTCTTTCAAGCTACCTTCCGCTGAGCAGAGTTGGTGTATTCTTGTAAGGATTTGTTTAACCGCTTATATGCATACATAATCATTATCTTCATTTAGGAGTTTGCGTGCCGAGAAGTGCGGGAGAGCAGTGGTGATTGGATCTTGTACTTCACCACCAATCTGGAACTGGAGCATTTCATATCGACGTTGGAGATGTTGTGGACCTACAATAACGAGGTCAGTTCGTTGGTAATATTTGTTAAATGCTTGAATAGTAATCTTGTGTCTGTTACAGGGAGAAAGTTTCCCCTTGGCTACATTGACCGCGTGCGACGATGTAAATAAGAAGTGTATAGTGGTGAATGACGCGTTGCAAAGGTTGTGGCTGTAAGATGGCTGTAAGAAGCTCGTGCGTACGCATTGCGTAATTCTTATCGTAAACGTACTCACAATTTAGGAATAGATAGCGAATGAAATACAACCAAACCATGTAAACATTAAGAAATGCTAACTAAGCATAACACATGAATAATATTGGCTCTTGCGTGCGTCTTGCGAAGAAAACCGGTGCTCTGTTAGATTTCTCTCGTTTTGTTGGTTGATTAGCAAAGATATTGTTGCGGCGAATATATAGGTTCTCACAAAATGTATTTTTGTAACTTGATCGAAAGCGGTAACTCAATTTGTTATATTTCGTTCTGTTTTAGTTTATTTTTAAACTTTCGGGCGTGATTTTAAATAGATGCAATAGATATGTGAGAGTATTGAATGATAAATATTATTCTTCTAGATAGAAACTAACATTTAATGGAAAAGCTCTCCCCCGATTTGTTCTTATCTAGTCAACAGTATTGTTTTCTTTCCCTGGGATATTTTTATGTGATATTATTTTTATATGGCTAGCAATAATAGAATTTTTGTTGGATATTATCCACATGCATACATTGACCATAGAGATAAAACAATACCTGGAGATAAAAAATTTACATCATCTCTATGCACCTGACTTTAACCAAATTGTCATGAGTTAGTAAATAATCCAAGTAGATAAGCGAATGCTTGTACCTATTCTCTCGCAGGTAATCCGATTGATTTCTTGGGTCATTCACGAACAAAAATATCAAGTATTAATAGTTAGGAATATAACACTTGTATCAGCGCAGTTAGATGTAAATGTATAATGTACCTCCGCTTGCTTTTCAGCTTCATATGTAATCTCTTTCACTATGAAAAATGAATCAATAATGCATTATACCTACTACTCGACTGTTATACAATAAAAACCCAGAATTATTAAAAACGGCGCTTCATTTTCTTCATCTAGAAGTATTCATATACATCAGGTAAGTCATCGGCAAATTAGTAAACTTCTAATTAATTTATTTACAAGAAATCATCCAGTGACACAATTATATGTTCTGCAATATGGTGTGGTGTGGTGTATTCTTTGTGTGTATGTTTCGTGAAATTACAATGTTTTGAATTTGCTTGAAGTCTGCTTCCCACAAGTGTAACATATTTATATTTATCATACCCTAATAATATTAGTTTAGTAAGTTAATTATTAATCATCACATATTGTTCTGCAATCTACATACATATAAAAATGCACGTGGTGCCCTCCGTCAAACTGCCCGTTCTCGCGCCCAACAAATAGTCTTCGTAAAAATAGAAACAACTGCACGCACGCATAAGCAGGAGCGAAATAATCTACATGCTGCTTCCTGCATTGATGGATTTCACGTTTATGAAATCACATTTCAATATAATCTTTATCATTTCTTTAAATTCATCGATTATTCGTAATTCTACTATCTAGCTCAAGGGAAACAAACAATTATGGTAGGCATTGGTAATAAAAGAATAAATAAAATAAACTGTTATTCCATAGCTTCCCTTCTTTTGCAATAACAACTCGACAATAACACAACGAGTTGTAGCTTTGGCTTTCGTTTTCTTGCAGACTCCACTCAACATATACATAGAATGGTTTTATATTTCTTCTCTCTATGTACAATTCATCATTCTAGCTGCATAGCACGTTTCATGTCTGGCATTGATGTTCTTTAATCAGTGAAAAGATTAGGAATGTCTTTAGATAACTAAACTTCACTTTTAGTTGGCGCAAAAAAAATATTTGTAGCTTCTATATTGCACAAATAAAACATTCTTTCGAATGGTTGGCTCGAAACAAGGCATTCCTTGAACGAATAATTTCTATTGTGTATTGCGACGAAAATAAAAACATACATTTAAACACGTTGAAGAAAGCATCATTTCTGGGCTGTGATTTTCTACAATGCACGATAAATTCTCGATTCAACCCTTGGATAAAACATGTCGACATGCTACATAAATTTTGCATGCACTTCACATTCTAAACACTTTACATTTACAGCATCTCTCCGAAAAATATTCTCTGTTCTCATACAACCGTAATAACTTATTGAATATTACTAATAAGTAATATAGGCCCAAAAATTACATCTCTCCCAGCATCGTAGATTTGCAAAAATTTGACAATAACACACGCGTATCAGATTCAGAAATAGTTTCCTATTCATTGGACTCGTCTCTCGTCTCAAAGATTTCGTAATAAAATAAATATTTTAGGATTCTTTCTTTAAACCTTTTCTCTTGCTTTAATTATATACACGTTTTAGTAGGGTTTTGTTGCTTACTTGGTTTTTGAATTAGGTTCAAAATCAGGTACGGGTCCTCATCGGAAGTCGCTCGCTTACTCCTGCCCGAAACCGTCGGTCTCCTCGATGGCGTAATTGAGCTTTTCCACCAGCTGGTCGTAGCTCTTGTACGGCGGCAGATCGAGCCGATTAAAGCACGTGTGCGAGCGCGGCAGCCAAATATCTTTGCCCACCTTCTCGATGCAGAAGCGCTGCGGGCCATTGGAACCCATCAGCTCGCCGAAGCCGCCCACCGGCACACGGCATGTGCCCGTGACGAATTGCAGCAGACGCGTGCGCTTCTCGTTGTCCGCCTGTCGCACAAACTGCCAGAACCAGACGACTTGCTTGCTATTTCGCGTGTAATGCCGATAAATGGTGTGCCTTTGCCAGTCCTCCACGTCGATCTCTTGCATGCCGCAGAGCAGCAACTCCAGCTCACGCTCGTCAAAGTATTTCAACCATTCCAGCGGCACCACTTCATTGAAGCCATCCAGAAACGCTTTCGTTTGCTGCTCAATGCCGCGATTCATACGCCATTCCGTCATCAAACCGATGTACTCCTCCTTGTTCTCCTCGGTAAGCTTCTCCTTGTCGCCATTCTTTGTCAGTTCGTGGTGCACCACCTGCCCCAATACCTCGAAATCAACACTAAAATACAATTCCAGGCCGCACTCGTCGATATTATTGTCCTTGATCCACACCAGCGAATTGTAAAACTCCGGATCGATGCTCTCAATGTCTTTCATCAGCAGTTTCTTGTTCAGCATGCGTTTATAGAACGGCATCGTGAAGCCCGAATAGATAAAGCGACCATGGTACAAGGCCATCGCAATAAATCGCCCTATGAATTTAAAGTACAACAAATGATCGGGATTCACGTACGACGCCGGATTGATCTGCAGACTATAGTTGTTCTTGTTGGCGTACTCAAACAGACAGTACATCGGATTGAGCACCTCGTGGGACAACAAAAAGAACCACTCGCGCGACACACCGCCGTAGTCCAAACCCTCCTCGCCCTTAAAAATAATATACAAGCGTCGACGCAGCTCGTAGGCGGGCAGCCGCATGATGGTGTGGTACGAATCCTCGAAGAGCGTCTGCCGTGTCACCGTGATCTTGATGTGACTGGGCAGCGCGTTGCTTTGGCAAAGGTATCGGAACTGCCCGATCTTCCATCGGAACGAGCGCTCGTAGCTGCGCGGCACACCGTACACACCTTTCGGTCCCTTCGACGCGCCCGGCCGCGGATCGTCGAACGTCGTCGTCTTCGTGTTATGGTCGACAAAGTACGGCTTGTTGTCCTCGGTGAAGCGAATCTCCCAACCGGGCGGCAGCGGCACCTCGTCAATATCGCTGCTCACCTCTAGCCCCTGCGTTCGCGGATCCTCCCACTGCGTGGTGCGGTTCTTGTGGTTCACGAAGTACACGCGCCCCTCGGGTTGCACGCGCTTCTCCCAGCCGGATGGCAGCGGCCCAAGCTGGTCGTCGTCCTCCACCGGCGCGCTCGTGCCCGCCATCGTCGGTGGCGGCTGCTGCTGCGGATTGATGAGGAACCGCTGATTGCCCTGCTGCACGATGTGTTGTCGCTGGCCCTGCCACTGCTGGTAGTGCTGCAGACGCTCGGTGTTCGGCCGTTGCCACGTCGTGGTGCGCGTATTGTGATCAACGTAGTAGATGCGACCGCGATTGTCGCGCCGCATCTCCCAGCCCTCAGGCAGGGCTTGCGGCCGCTCCCACGAAGTGGAACGCGTGTTGTGGTCGACGTAGTAGCGGCGGCCGTACGTGTCATAGCGCATCTCCCACCCGGTGGGCAACGGTTCTTCGACGCCATTCGTCGATGGCGTCTGCGAGAGGTCGGACTGCGAGGCGGTTCCATTGGTCAACGCCGATGATACCGACGGCTGACCGAGCGGCCCGGCTACAACATAAACGTCGTCGATTGGCATACCATGACTCATGACCGTGACTAGCCTGACAGGCGACTTACTCAACGTGATTGATGTCGTCCGACTGGGCAGCGAAGCGCTTCGCTCAATCGACTGCCTTGATGTGGCGCCTGTTGTTGATGAGGCCGCTATCGTTGTGGCCGACGATGCTGTCGACGGCACTGGTATAGGCGCCGAGTTCTCCGAGCCCTGTGCGCGGATCTTGGCGCGCATACCGTTGAATACGCTGCGACACGCCACCGCCAACTCGCTGCTGTTCGCCTGCATCAGCGCACGACCCCCAGGCGGCGCACCTGCCGTGCGCCCCATCTCCACGCACAGCCCGCTCAGCAGGCAGATCAGATCGCCGCACTTACTATTCGCCTCCGACTGCTTCTCGCTGATCAGGTCGATGCTCAACTCGAGGTTCTCAATCTTGCCGTTGTAAAACGCGAGCAGCTCCTGCAAATGCACCTTCTTCTCGCCGATCGTCGTGTCCTTGCGGAAGTTGTTGTGATCGATGACGCTGAACTGCAGCGTCGATCGCGTCGACACCAAAACGGTGAACTTCTCGTTCCATTTCGGCTGGAGTGTGGTCTTCACCGTGTCGGTGCGCAGCGGACTATTGCCATCCACAATCAGCTCCACATAGGGGCTTGGCTTGAAGATGTTCGCCACGTTATGTTTCAGATGCGCACATTCCACTTGGCGGCAAAAAAATGGTAAATTATTTCACAATTAATCATCGCGTTCCACAAGACTAATTGTGAAAGTTAATCACAATTAGCGTACGCGCACCCAACGAAAGTAAAACGTTTTCACCCGCAAATACAATGGTCGAACCGTACGGCCGACGTCATTCAGCCAGTTAATTATCTCCTTAATTATGCTGTCATCAAACTTTTTCCTTTGTCCATCAGCGAACGATTCAAGTATGTAGCGATATGTTGATTTAAACATTAACGATAAATAAACGTAATGCGTACGTACCAGTGACATTGAGTTGGTGGAGCTCCTGGTCACGCAACGTATCCTCCAAGCAAGTTGCCATTGCCATTATTTCGCCAAATTATTATTCACGTTGCGTACGATCATTGGAAATCTGTGAAACCAATTAAACGTTTACAGACCACTGCGAATGCGTTCACAAGTATTTAAAATTGCTATGAATACCGCGAAAGATAAATAGAAGGCAAAATACATACAATTTCCAAATGAATAATTGCGGGACATGTCATAACTACTCATCCACGAACGATAAATTAAACGCCGATGTGTTTTTCGAGAAGCGCAACGATAACACAAAACATTCGTGAGCGCGGCACAGTTGGGAATAGAGAAAATCATGCAAACAATCGCGGTTACACATAATTGTTGTGGAATTGAATCACGCCGTCGATGTTGCCACAGGCGCCTGATAACGATAAGAATCCCAATACGATGCGCGTCGTCGTCGTCGACGACGGTAGGAGATGCATATCAGCATCATCTGCTTGCCGGGCCAAGTGCGCATCACTCCTCCTCGACGACGACGAGCACGCAAAGCGGGAATACCGAATAGGTCGCGCTACTGGTTTCACCTTGTGCTGCTTGCTGGTTGCATCACATTTCCGCACATTTTAAGTGCCTGGCGCTACGGCGCTACTTTTACGAGCCAGGGGCACATGCGGGTTGCTGCGTAAATCAAACAAGTTGTACATTTTTTGTGCGCTCACAAGAATTTAAAGCCCGCTTATTGACAATGTCAGGTGCAGCCCCCGCTTACAAGCTGGCAACCTTCAATCAATCAGCGTTTGATTCGCATCGCGAACTGATTCCGCTGGGGTCCATTTGCGATGCATGATGGTTTTTGTTGTAATCCTTGTAATCATCAACCAATGTCGAAGGCATTGATAACCTATCACGCGTGACGTCAATCCTTTTCGGGGAATTTACCTGCGGTTAATCCGTCCGCCGTGGTAGTGCTATGCTGCTGCTGCTGCTGCTCGTGGTTTTCCTCCCTGATGATGTTCCACGGATGGCGAGCGTGATCGTTCGTCGTGCTACACATTATTCCCGTGTCGCATCAGTCTTGCAACAGCACCGACAGCACCCTTGCACTGGCACGGAAACAAATTTTTCACAAAATCGGCTGTCCTCCCGCACACAAAACAACACGAACGCTTAGGCTGCTGTTGCTGGTGTTGCTGCTCGACTGCAAATCCTGCAAATGCTTCAATGCTTCTGCTTCCATTGTGACATTTTTTAATTGACACGAGCGCTCCCTCTCGTTGTTGTTCGAGAGTTCTCGCCGTGCTTGAAACGTTTGTATATACGGAGACTTCGATAATCTTTGTATTGCACGTGATGTGCTAACACCATCATTGACCATCATCCAACACATATGAATCTGACAGAAAGGTTCCGGCGGCGAGAGCGGTGTCCGACTGCAAAGAAGAGGCGTCGCGCAAGCGGGCCGTTGTTGGGGATTTGGCGCGGCGCGCCTGTGTTGTGTGCAATATTTGTGGAGTTCATCCGGGTTTCTTCCTCACACAAGGCCGGCAGCGGGCCGCGCCAATGACTTCCAGCCACCACCTCCACCACCAGCAGCAGCAGCAGGCGAACGCGACGGCGACGGCGATGGACGTCGACTCGCCGGCGGCGACCACGCTCAAACGCTGCTCCAGCGCGCCGATGATCAACGAGCAGACCGCCGTCACGATGACCGCCTCCTCGCCCACTACGGCCACGTCCATCAGGTATTCACAACCGTCCCGTCGCATACCTCACGCAAGTGGTGAAGTTATAACAATTGCAGAGAGACTGGCACCATGAATCTATTGGGGAGCAATAGCCAACCACGGCCACGCCGCTTCAGCGCCAGTTCTAGTCCACTTTCAGCTGGATCACCTGTATGAGCCTGCGCAGAGACATTGAATGCAATATGCTTGATGAGTGTTGATTGTTGTAGCGTTTGACGCCGCGCATTAGTCAGCTGCGGCAGGAGGAGTGCGTCGATCTGAACACGCGCGAGTGTGCGCACGAACGCGAGATCCACCACACGATGCAGATCTCGCAGTCGTGGGAGGATCTGCGGCTCGTCTCCGACAGCCAGAAGGCGGCGGCAGCGGCGGCCGCCGG
This sequence comes from Myllaena sp. GC000078, assembly GCA_030264135.1. NCBI lineage: Eukaryota > Metazoa > Arthropoda > Insecta > Coleoptera > Staphylinidae > Myllaena > Myllaena sp. GC000078. The sequence goes on along the minus strand of JARJDR010013238.1, from coordinate 16,259 downwards.
CAACAGCAGTAAAATGTCGCCGCTGCAGCTGAACGTGCCGTCGTTCGGCAACTACAATTGCCATTCGCTCTCGCCCAGCCGGCATACGTAAGTGCACCGCGCAGACCCAGTCCATCGACTGTAATTAGCAATCTTGCTTCTAGTTATTCGCCCGGAATACTCAGCCCGACACGGACATCGCTCACGCGCCGCTCGGCGAGCCCTGTGCTACGGCCGTCACCGTTAGGCGCCAAGCGCAAGCTGGACGAGAAGCTCGATATCGCGTACTGTCCGCGCGCAAAACGCATGAATTACGGTAATGATCGTGGCGGAGGCCTGTTGACCACATCGAGTCCGCTGCCCGGCAGCCTCAGCTCGATCGGCACACCGGAGAGCATCTCCAGTGCCGATTCGCCCGGGTTTCCATTCCGCATGATGGACAGCCCGTCGCCGAATCGTACCAGCAGCGAGCAGCAGATGGTAGCAGCGGCTGCTGCCGCGGGTGGTTCCAAACAGGACCACGAAATGTCCGAGCCACCCAGTTAAAGTACGTCCCAGCCGAAAGCGCCTATCATTTCCACCATCTTCGTTATGTTGTCGTGTGCCAAATAACTTGGTAGGAAACCTTCGTTCCCGGGTGGTTGGGTGCGGGCGAGTTGTACATAGTTTTAACGCCGTTCATCAGATTAATCGTAATTTCATTGTCTTTCGTGTACATAACTGGAACTCTATGCGAAGCGCGTTTGGGTCGGTTTTATATTCATCGCGTCGAAGGCGATTGGCATTGTTTTGCATCTATTATTACATTATTATTGTCGATTAATGTTAGTTGTAAAATATCTAGTCCTCCGGTTAGCACAGCAGCAATATTGCGCCCATCGTCATCGACTCTTCTAAACCCATATCGTTCCACGTCCCTTTTTTTTCATTGTTGATTAGTAGATACCTATCTATAGTGTAGTATGCAGAGTGATGTGGGTAAATCAATTTCTTTATTATTTAGATCAATTTGGTTTTCTCTGACCACTCCTGACCCTTATAACTATACATATTATATTGATAATACTACACTTGCATATATAACATTGTGAAGACCACACATAAACAACCCTTATTGAAGTATATTTTCAGAGGTGTGTGGAGAAAAACGGATTTAATAGACTGAATATCAAAATAAAAATCACGACATTGAATACAAATTCTTGGGATGCTCTATTTGCTTGGGATGCAGTAGATTCTGCTTTCGATGACGTGATTTATTGTGCGCGGTTTGTTATGTAACAAAATGAATGTAAATTATGCAAGATTTCAAGGCGAATCCATCGTTGTGATGAATTCTTTGTTCTTCGGTGCTGAACAAACAATTACTCTGACAAAATTTTGCCAGAAACCATATAGAAATTTGATTAGATATGTACTAATTAGTAATTAGTGGTTCATGAAAAGGGGTAAATTTTAAAGAAACTTCATCAATCGCCATTAGCGCCACTATGTGCGTGTTAGTTCTGCACGCGGTCGGTGGAATCTATCGCGCTCTCTCACCGTGGCGCTGCTATCGTTCCTGCCACTACCATCACGTTGCGTGTTTTCCCCTGTCTGGCGCCGTACACTTGATGGCACTCAACAGCATTCAACAGCATTCAACGTTGTTCCGTCCAGTTCCGTCGCCGCCGCCCGCCTCCACAGCAGTTCGAAAGGTTCCGATCAGCAGGTATACTGCCGCTCCGCCTCCAGTCACAATTCTGCCTTTTGCGTGTACGGCGCGTGCTGTGCCCGTCCCGCAAACAACGCAAATTCGCTGTTCGGTTCGGTAGTGTTTCGCATTCGGTGTGTTTCTCCCACGCTCAGCGCGGATCCAGTGGATAAACGTGGATGCAGTGCCCCAACAATTGCAACAGCGACAGCACGTCGACGACGACGACGACGACGGCGGCGAATATGGCGTCAGCACGACGCAAGCAGGACGAGAAGAATGTGAAGACGTTGCGAGAGCTTTCGTCGACGATACCAGCGAATCGCTACTGCTTCGAGTGTACGCAGCGGGGGCCCACGTACGTGAACATCACCATCGGGAGCTTCGTGTGCACCAAGTGCTCGGGCATGCTGTGAGTACCCAATCCCTATGAAACAATACTTCCATCGTCCAAAAGGAAGAGGTTGAGTGTTCGGATTGGATGACTTGAGTGGGCATTTCTTTTTGTCTGGTCGAATGGTAATGAATTCTTTGTTCACGGACGCGTTGCGGTTGAAAAACCCGGATGTAACCAACCGTCGTCATCGCCAGCGTCGTGGTTGAACGCCGTTGTCTCGGTATCACGACGCATCCTCTCCTATCGCCACGCGCATGCATAAACAAGTAAATAAATAGAAGAGCGGATGCGTTTGATGTCTTCTATTTAAAACTGAGTTCAACGTGGTTGATTTCACAACGCTTGATGTTGACACCCGAAATTAGGCGTAAAACATTTCACGTGAAGTAAAAGTGGCAACTTTCTCGCGTTTTTTTGCTGTTGGTGCTTCGATGCAATTGCGGACCGAAAGCGATATTATCTATAGTCTCAGTCTGTGAATGCGCTCAATTTATCCCTCGTGGAAAACGCCTGTGCGTCACCGCACTTAGACGTACTTGGAATTTATCTAATCTACGAGAATGCGCAATTGAACAGATCGTATTGAAATCAATTATAGGCGGGGTATGTGCATGCATCATGAATCGGGAATTATTATCGCGAAGATATTAAAGTATGCCAGTAATGCGATGATGTGCAGTAATGAATTGACGATTTGAACCATTTGAACGACGAAATTGGTGAAATTGGGCTAGGTCAGTAGTTGACGGCGCGGCGGAGTTCGAGGCCGCGCCGACAAAACTTTCAATCGTTCCGCAAAATTTCTATTGTCGATCGCGCGTTTTACAATTGGCAATAAAATGTGTCATTCCGCTCCAGCATTCGCATACTTGCAACGACTGCTACTTGTATCAATTCAATTGCGTGATTTGCGGTCTTGAAATACTTTCCATTGTGAGTATTATTAGATACATATTTTATTTTTATATGATTATACGCTGAAACTCTTTCCTTTTCGTATTTTGCGCGGCGCGATAGATAAATATGATATGCGCATAGTTACAATGATTTCAGTTTGTTTCCGTGCGGCATTTGCAAGTGGCTGGTGTTTGCTGGTGTTCTATAGACTTTCATTTTGCGTTGTAGGTCGGTTTGTTTGCGCGGAAAATCTTTAAGGTAGGTCCCGAGAAATCGCACGCATCCACGAATAGCCAACCGAGATTTCGTGCCTGCAATAAATGCATAGACCCATAGAGACGGGTGTGAAACGAAATCAAATAGAAATACATAGAAGAAATTGATGCATGGATGAAAGTTGATTGGATTAAAGGTTAGAAGAAAGTTTAAAGTTGAACTTTGCGCACGAAATGTCCATCTATGGATAGATAGATGATAGATCGTAATTGATTGGCTTGACGTCATTCATTGTAACTTTGATCTTTCTTCCTTTTTATACTGGTTTATGTCGATATTTTTACCGCAAATAGAATCATTCCAACAATATTAGCGACGTTATAGCGTCGAAAGCATAAAGAAATTGCGGAAAAGCCTTGCGACAATAATCATTAATATCCAGGTGAAAAGGCATTGAACAATAGCCGTAACGCGATAAGGTAATGATAATAACGAATAATGGTTAATTCACTATTCAATTATTGGTTTCCGATTACTCACACCTAAAGTTAATATAATTATAGCAAAAACCAGAACGAAATTTCATTTTTTTTTGAGTAAGTAACTGAATGACAACATATCAGTCTACAACATTTGTTTGCCATTCGATGTGTTATTTTGTATCCGTTTGTAATCATCGCTCACTTCCGGTACGAGCAGCACGCGAAAATGCATTGCGCGCAATCTCTTCGCATTCCAATTTTATATAACTTAGTTTAATGCAAGCGCTTACATTCCGCGGTGCGATTGCATGGATGCATGCTTCGTTGCCCATCCGGTGTCGTCGTCGCATATGTCGCAATGCGTACGCGAAACGTAATTGTTGCAGAAATTAAGCATCTTGCCTAATTTGATTAAATACAACAAAACACGCGAGTGGTAAAGAGTTGTAGTTTTTTCTATAACGGATGATTGCATTCTGCTCTCTGCCACTGACCGTCTGTTCAATCTAACGGTTGCAATCTATGCACCTGTCGTCATTGCAAGCATTTTGTTATACGATCACAGTAAAAGAAGAAGCCCTTGAAATACATACAACCATCTGCCTGACGTCAAGCAATTGGTATTTTTGTTGTAAAGCTTTGTTGCAATTCCTAACATTAAAACGCAGGTAGTTTTAATGAACGTAAAACGTTAGGCCTCGCGATTTTAATTTCGGTTTAACGCGCCCATGAGTGATTAATCGAGTAATCGTCGAGGTCTCAAATATGAATCAGTTACGCCCACGCTTTCCGAATACTTATTGCAGTGTAAAGCAATTTGCTTGTGAGTAGAATTTTTCCGAATACATTTTGCAATGCATCACATTTTAGCTGCGTGTAGAATTTCTCTGGATATCGATTATATCATTAAGCACAAAGCACGCGCTTGTTTCTTTTCTATAAAATAAATCCACTTAGGAATTAATACAATGGTGACTTGTGAATATGGCGCAAGTAATACAGTAGTCGCTTGGTACTTGCAGTTATGCATATCACTGCAAAACGCTTTGTTCCTTAGATTTCAGTCTCACACTCTGACGTATTGTGGTTTGCGCACTTTATACGTAAAGCGCAGACGAAGGCCATGTGTTGCGTCTTTCCACTTTACTTGTTAGGTGTTTTTTATTCTATCTATTAACCGTTCATTACATTAATAGCATTAGGAGATAGCTTTGTTTTGGTGTGCTCTCGGTACGTACTCCTAGGTAGTACATATATCAATACGGATTTAGTGCTAATCAAATTTACGTGCCGTATTTCACGTGCTAGATTGATGATATTTTCACTTTTCACATCGTAGCTGTGATGTAATCTATCCGCGTGTGAAATAATATTGATAAATCAATCACACCATAGCTAACATGTTCGTTTTATAGTTATAGCAATTGCTATTTATGTAGGTCTTGCGTCAAGCATATGTAGAAAGAGATTTTTGCATGCATGCAATATGCAAATTGTAATTTCGTTTCAAGGTGAACTATATCTTTCTCGCATTCCACCCATGTATGCAAATCGCGTAATGTATGTGCATGCACTTCAAGCTTCAAGCAAGCCGAGTGTGTGCTGCTTATTTATACTTTTGGTGTACTTAATTTAATCATCGATCAATAGCATGTCCTTGAAAGCACTCATTAGATTTTTTTTTTGGCAGCAATAATGCTTTTGGCAGCTCGCAGCCATGAACCTCACTTGGTTTGGCTGGCTGGCAATGTTTTCGGTGTTCGATCGAAATATTTCCTATTAATAGTCGGTAGTCGGTAGCACCTGCGTATTTTTCGGGGCGGTGATGATCGATCCGGGAGGTGATGCCGATTCATTAGCATATCGCCTACCCGCATCCATATCGTTTCCGGTCGGAGTTCATGGCCAATCACCAAAGAAGCACTTTCATTCTAGTAACTTAAACGCTGTTAATCAACCAGGCGATTCCGTTTTTTAGGAGCGTTTACCGCATTGACCATTCTGTATGTAGGTATGTAGGATATTAACGTGTGCTTTGCACTCGTTGGGAATGTAGATAAGCATGCGTTTTGTTGATTGATGCGACTGTGATTGAATGCACGCGTGCATGCGCGCGGTCAACTACTCCCCGTCCGACTCTGGTCACTGACCGATATTTATTGTGTCGCGCCGTGCACACGTGTGGTGCAATCCACACGCGTATGACACCGATTCCGGCTGCTGCCTCTTCTCCATCATCAAATTGTATAATATTATATTGCATTACTGCCTACATCCGGAGAAGGATATCTTTTATTCGGAGTAATGCTCATTATTCGGCAGCGCAAGACGATATACATATTATTGAATCAATTTATTGCTATTCTATGTTGATATATTTGTTCGTAGCGTATGTATGCGCAATCAAAGGTTGTTTGGGTTGAAGGTTGCTCGATGCGCGATGTCAATTGCAATTACTTCACGCAAACGTGCACGAATGTAAATGATGTATTTCTATGTTCGTGCAATTATATCGGACCGATGGACCCAACTAATTATACTTACTCAATAGTTGGGCAATGTTACTAAATCAATATTTTCGATCAGTTTGAACTAACAAGGAAGTTTATTTATACGGCCGTGCGTGGGTGTGATTAAAGTTTATTCTAGGTGCGCACAATGCGCAAGGTGTGAACCTTTAAGCTTGACATTTTGCTGGTCGCGCTATGCCGACTTTTATTCATTGTTCGCACACTTGTTGCTCAACATTGCTTCGCATGCGCGTCTAGGGAATATTTTAATATTTCAATAGACAACAATCACCTTAAGATGTACTAGATTGAAGTACTTATCGAATATTTAAAAAATAAGGTAAAGTTTAGTTTGTGATTTAATTTTGATTTGCCTTCTGTCGGGCACGTGTGGTGCGTTTGTTGCACATGTTTTCGATATCATCACCGCCGCCAAGCCCGACGACTGGGTGCGCTCGTGCGTTTGAACCGTTCGAACGCCGTATGATTATGCATTAAATAGTACAAAGTGCGATAGCATTGTGTGTGCGCGCGCGCGTTATTCGCAATGTGCTTTTGCGTCGCGCCGCCTCGTTCCTTGCACCGAACGATTATTTATTACGCGCGCGTGCAATACCAAACGCGTGCGCTCGTCTACATCATCATCATGATCATCATCGGATGAATACCAACTATTTATTTAGCAAATTTCCGAACATACTTCGTATCTATTCTTTTACGCAAGTGTTTACGGCTTCGTCGTAATATTTGCACATCGTCCCTGATAACACGCTGACGACGAGGCGGGTGTTTACTATGCATTCAGCGTAATTTTGTTTGTACGCGGAAGAGGTGATGACGCGTGCTGGTAATTCGAAACTGATAGTGACGAGAGGCGTCCTATGTCATCTCCCACCCACGCACAACCCAATCATCATTATAATTCATTCAATAAGCAATTCGGCCGAATTTATAGCGCATTCGTTGCTTTGACAGACGAGGGCTAACACCGCCGCACCGCGTCAAATCCATATCGATGGCGTCGTTCACTCCGGAGGAGATCGAACTGCTGCGCGCGCGCGGCAACGAGTACTGCGCGCAGGTGTGGCTCGGTCTCTACGAGCCGGGCACCACGAAGCCCACCGACGAAACGGGCATCCATTCGCTGATGCTCGACAAGTACGAACGAAAACGCTACTATATGGAGCCATCAATCGCCCTGCGCAATGGCGTGAATACCGCCCTCAGCCAACAAACTACAACACCAGCACCATCTCACCAGCAACAGCAAATTGAGATTGCTCAGGCCAACAATAACAACACCGTCCATCGATTGCAACGCACGAATGGGTTCAAAAACAAGAACCACAATCGTGTCCCCCAGCTGAATGGCTTCCATGCGGAAACGAATGGCGGCTTTCCGACGAAATTCAACGGCAACGACTTTGCGGCCAAGTTCAACGGCAACGGCTTCGAACCCGATGATAATAATGGCTTCCAGAAGAACGGCGAGTTTGTCGCCGATTTTGCGCACGCGGACATCTTCAACGCTGATCAACAACCGCAGCAGCAGCAGCAGCAGCAGATGTCCTTTGCGAACTTCGAGAACAATCCAATCTTCAGTAGCGATCGTAAGTGTTTCATTGCTCTTTCATAAAGTCACCCAGCCCATCGTCTGCGCACATTTCTTCTTCTGTGTCCCCCTTGTGTTTGGTGTTGTACGAATGTTGGACGAAATTGAATGGTTTTGCGTTGCGATAGCGTCGTCGCCGGCGACGCCGCAGCCGCCGTCGCAGGCGGACGAGTTTAGCATTTTCGATCTGCAGTTTACGATGTGCGGCCCGGTGTACAATCAGGTGCAATTGTTTCCGAAGATGAATCCGCATCGCTGGCGTAAGTGTTGTTGTTGTTGTTGACGCGCAAGACACGTATTCGATTCTTAGAAATCCGTATTATTTTATTATTTCACCAATACTTTCAGTTGGGTTGTGAATTATTTCTCGTTCACTTTTGAGTTGAGTTCGATTAATCAATGTTAATCAATTCGCCAACACTACTCACTCTTTCTCTCTGTTTCTCTTATCTCTTATCCTCCCTCCCGTCCGTTGTGTGTCGCTTTAGACGTGATGGGCATCGAGTTTGCGACGTCGTCGACAGGTTACTTACACACATTTCTCGGCTGCTTAACGCGCGTATAATTTTTCTCTTCCCCATCTCATGCGTGCGATCCATGTAAAACTGCATATTGTTGCACAACTCGTGCTTTTCATATCTCTCGCTTGAAATGCCGCCGCCGCCGCACCCAATACGCATGCACATTTGGAGTAAGTGGAGATTAAACGCAGGTTTTGCTCTCAAATAGAGTTCGAGAGTTCGCCGATGCCCTTCAACAACGGCAATCTCAACAACAATGGTTATCATGCCAACGCATTCAAGGCGATGACGAATGGCGGCGGGGGCGCGCCTCCACCACCCCCGCTAGCACTATCGACGGTTGACCGTTACGCCGCCCTGAAGGACCTCGACAACGAGATCAAGTCGCAAACACAAGCGCAACTCGATTGGAACACGACGCCGACGACGGCGCCGACGACAACACATGGCGGGTCTAATTCTAGTCTCTACAGCTCACCGCCAGCGGGCTCGTTTTACGCCAGCTCTACGGCGTCGCCGTTGAGCTCGTCGTACGGTTCGCCAAGTCAAGGTACGCAAGCGACACCGTTAACACCGTCAGCATTGAATAAGTACCTACCTGTCTGTTTTTTTTACAGGCGGGAACTTTATGAATCTGTTTGCGCACGAGAATGGCAGCGCATCGAATCCATTCAGTCTGCATGCTTCCTTCAACACGTCGTCGCCGTTCGCCAATCCCTTCCGCGACGCGCCCGATGCTTTTCAATCGCCGCCCATGAGTAATGGTTTCGGCGCGCCGCAATGGACACCGAATCCTTTCAAGGTAATCGAAACGTGATATTAATTAGCGTAGTAGTAGTGTTGTATGTTGCGATTACAGATCACCAACGGACATTCCAGCAATCCGTTTCTCTGAGACGACAGCAGCACCGCCATCGCTTGTCTATGATGAGCCCGCAAGGAAAACGACGTAGCTAATTCTATCTCTGCGAATTTTGCTGCGTATCCGATGCGATACGCCACGGCGATATATGAACAATGTATAATGCTTAAATTAATAGCTATTAACAGGGAAGAGGGATGGGGTATGTGTATATGCGAATGTATATATTGGTTTGCTTTATTTCGATCACAACCAAACATATGAGATAATGATAGGAAATATGGGAGGTATATTTATTTTTTTAACAAGCAATCTACAGCATCAGTGCCTCTTCAGTCCTAGTATATACTTGTAATCAACATGTTTCTGACGGAAGCCAAATATTGTTTATGTTTTGTTGTTGTTTCTTTTTGCACTCCAAGTAGTAGATTTTACATCGATGAATGGTAGAATAGTCATTAGGATGAATTCAATATTCAAACGCATGCATATGCACATGCACGCAGATGAAATTAATGTTTGTAATGTAGCTGCTTTTGCAAAACCAAACGAAGAAGAAGAGATGCAGAACACGAATTCGGTGGCCTTGTTTGGTCCGCGTACCAAATACAACTACTGTGATAATGTCACTCAAAAAATAAGTATATAATGAATTAGGTAGCCGAAGATAGGAAATCTCAACTTTTTCGATGCTTACAAAACTTATTACACACAGAACACACACCAATTTTTGCGCGGGAGGAACTTTATAAGGTCTACTATACCCCGAAATATTTTAATCTAATCTGTACTGGATGAAAACGATGTGGAGGAGAGCGAGAAACTCAAGTCGATGTTTTCAAATAGTTTTAGCAATATATACCAATGTCTATTTTGATTTGGTTCTCTGTGAAGTGTAAATAATCTATTAGTTATTCTCTTATTTGTAGTCGTATTCATTCTTAATGTAACGAACATTGTATATTATATCGATCGGAGACATTGAAAGAATATACATAAACAAATCTACGAAATGTACGGTGAATGAAAATTAGATGTTTGTATCTAATTTACGTAAAAGTTGATAATGCACAATCCACGTTGGGAATAAGCAAAACTGAAGTAGGTTTGATTGCACATGGCAGCGATGTATTTAATCACAAAAGGTACAAATGCAAATCGATTGTTAACGTCGCTTATTCTTCTTCTTCTGCTGGCCGCCCTTCTTCTGGGCCTGTCGTGGACCGGGCCCCTTCTGCATCGGCGACGGCTCCACGCTGGGCGCGCTATCATCTTCGGCGGTTTTTTGCGAGAAATCACTGCAAACAAGATAGCAAAGTAGCAAAGCCAAACAAAAACCAACCAGCTAAACGGTAATACAATTGATCGGAATGGCCGGTGGCAGTGCCTTGTGACCCCTTGATAACATCCTTCTGGCGACGATCCCTCTTCTTGCGATACCCGGAGCGTTCATAGCGTGGCAACCAGCGCTCCGCATCGGGGGCGACGCTCGCATCGTAGTTCTTCGGCAGCTTACCCTTACGCTTACGATGCTTACGCTTCTTAGTCTCAACCGGTCTGCAAACAACAAGAATGCATTTTATACTGTGCACAATTTAATAATTATATTCTACTCACCCTGGTGAAATATCCGTTTTGGACTGCACCGTCGTCGACTTCTTCGTCGCCAGCCATACGCTGCTCTCGAGCACCTCTGGATCGGCTTCCGTATCATCCATCGGCGCCAACCTTTTACCCAATTCGATAGCGCGCTTCTCGTCGTATTGCGCGTACGCGAGCACCAGCTGTGCGACAATCCGCAGATCATCGGGGTCAGACTGCAGCAGCTGCTCCAGGCTCTTTGCCGCCACCTGCGGTCGGCCGTTGCGCATGTGAAAGTCGGCTGCCTGCTTGAAGAGCGTCACCAAATTCAGCTCGCCGCTCTCGTTGCGCTTGTACCATTCAATCGCACGCTCGTACACGCGCAACGCGGTGTCCTCTTCGCCAAGGCTCATGTGCAGCGTGATCAGAGCGCCGACAATACCCGGTCTATATTGATTCTGGGCGCCCACGTTTGCGAGCAGTTCGCAAGCGCGCACTTTCTCGCCCTGCTGCAGCAGCAGGTGTACGGCAGCCATGTGCAGTGAAAAGCGCTCCGCTTCGTCCGTGCTCTCGGCAGCGCACTGCAACAGCATACCGACCGGCTCAATCTTGCCTGGTGCGCGCGCTAAATTCATCGCACGCAGCAAACGCGCATCGGTACGCAGCGCCGGCCATTGCTTCTCGATCACGTTCACCATCGCGTTGACCTGATCGTGATGGTTGCAATAGAAGTTGAGAATTGCGTTGTTGAGGGCAATGTGAGCGCGTGTTGACGACGGCAGCTTGTGAACTAGCTGCTCAGCACATGCAGTCTTCATCTTCTTCTTCGAATCGAACACGTTCTGATCCCGATTGATTACCACCACGTTGTTGCTGGCGACCGCCGCCAGCGCCGGATCCTCGATCTTCTGCTTCAGCGCACTGGTGTAGATGGTGTGCGCGTCTTTTGTACGACCCTGTGTTTGGTAGCAGTACGCCTGCAGCACGCGTATGTGTGCCAGCTCTGCTTCGGTCTCTTCCTCGGTGGCGCCGTCTTCTTCGAAACTCTCACGCAGCAAGCGCTCCGCCGCTTTGATCAAACGCTCCGCTTCATCGTGCTCCTCGCGCTGTGCATGCCACAACGCTTTGTTGTAGCACATTTCGTACGTATCCTCCCGGAAGTTCTCACGCATGGCGGCGATGTCTTCGCGATCACGCAAATAGGAGACGACCGCCAGCAGATTGGCGTTGCGCTCGTCTTCGTAGTCGTCCTCGGCGACGTTACGGATGATGTTCATGTACACCTCGTATGTCTCAGCGTGCCGCTCCAGACGGTGTAGAATCTGCGCGCGGAGCTCCTCGCATGCGTGACTCGGTTCAGCTCGCTCCACACACGCGAGAGCCTTCTCCAGCTCATTCGTGCGGTACAGGCAATAGGCTTTCTCATAGAGCACGTTGTCGCTGAACTTTGGGCTCTTGTTGATGTGATTCAGCGCCTCCTCGAAGCGATTTAGGAAGATCAGGCACACGATTTTGCATTGGAATGCGTCGACATCCTCAGGATTATCCTGGAGGACTGAATGCTAGCTGGTAATACATGGATCGACGACATATGTTTGTGAGGCTTACTTTTATTCGTCACTTTGATGGCGCGTTCGTAGTCGCCATTCTTCTCATGCTTGTAGTACTCGATGAAGAGATTGAGACGGGATTTTTGCGGTGGATGTGCCATCGCGAAAGTAAATATTTCGATCCGAAATTAGCGAATTCAGGAATCACGTCGCGGAGGTAAGAAACGTGTCAACATTTATGACAGCCATGACAGCTGATGCGCTGACGCCACAACATTGCACAACATAACCTAGTTAACATCAATCACATGGGTTGAATTTCGATTTTTAGAGTTCCAACGGTTCTTCACGACGAAACCGCGTAGTTGCGTAGTGTAACTTTTTACAACAACAATCGTGCGCCGCCAGCATGGACGAGCGCAAGAAAGTCCACCTTTCGAAGGGCATCCTGGACATGAAGTTCATGAAGAAGACGAAGGAGCGCGTCCAGAAGGAAGCGGACGACGCAGTCGGCGCGCAGATGTACTCTCGCGAGCAGACGGAGGCAATGCGACGCGGCGAGCTGCTCTACGTGGATGTCAGCTACTCGAACTGCTACCAGCTGCCCGACGGGCGCGTGTCGTTCGGCGGTATGAACCCCGATATCGAGCGCTTCATGCGCGAGGATGCCGACGCGGAGGAGGCGGCCGCCGCTGCCGCGCACGTGGGCGAGAAGGACATATCGGACGCCGACATGGCACAATCGCAGGTCGCCGATAATATCTCGAATCGCTTCAAGACTAAGAACCAGCGGCGGTTTGCCAAACCGAACGCCGCTGAATCGATAGGGCCCACATCTTCACCTCAGAAATTAGGTAAATGAGGTATGAATTGCCTTCCAAGGACAATGCATTAAGTTTCATTAGGTGTAAATTTCAATTGATGAATGATCAATATGTAATAAAAACTAATCAGCTAGGCAAAACCAGATTTGAAAGTCTACACCGGAAGCGCTTTATTTATAAGTGCGCAAAATCTCAATGCGCAGTCGCACGCAGTCGCACGTGGGCCGTAACGCGGAAACGAGCAGCATGAGCAACATTCCGTACCTGTCATCGATCAGTTCCGGATCGTAATCGAGCTCCTCGTACAATCTAAACGGGCGATTACAATAAACAACCTTCGAAAACAAAACGCGGTGCATTTGTACTGTCGGCGTCGCGGGCGTCGCGGCGTGTGGAATTCCAACCGGCGCCTGCCGCTAGCCGTGCACTCCCTTCTCCCAACGCGCTGCGTTTTTCCAACCTCGTTCGGTGCACGGGCAACGCGTGCGTGCGTGCCTCCGCCTTTTGTCGTTTCACGTTTCGTTCGTCGCACATCGAGAGGTATGTATGCCGTGACGAATTTGAGCATTGTTGAGCATCTTCGTCATCCTCGCGAATCGGATTGCATAAAATCACGTATCTTCTGAGTGCATCATTCGTGCGTGCGGGGTGTGTTATCGATCTCGGTTTTCGTAGTGCTGACGTCCAATGTGTCTTGCTCACGTAAAAAACGTGACCCCCTGATGCCCCCGGGAGCACGAGGGTTATATAAACGCCATATAAACGCGGTCTCGCGTGCCGTCTCGTGCCGCGCCGAGTAAATGAAGTCGTTTCTGATAAATACATTACTAATCATCGGCGCAAGCATGTGTGTAATATAAGACGGTGCATTCGGACGCCGCGCGCTCATTCAACCACGAAGCATCCCCGCGCGATATTCACGCTATCGTTTAAAATAGAATACCAACGCGTTAGCTTTGCCTCTTGACGGTATTTGCCAAACGTGACAATTGCGCGCCGAAATTTGCATTTATCATCGTTCGCACGCAACACCTGGAGCTCACTGCACCACCTCGGCGATATCGTCGTACTCATCCTCTTCCTCTACGTTCTAGGCGCTGATTTCGTCGGAGGATGAAACTGACGCAGGCCGCACGATTTGCTCTCCGCGTTACCGTACAGGTAATGTATAATAATCTACGTTAATAATTTATAATAGATAGTACATAATTCGTTGTCGCGTCAAGGTCTTCCGCAAACAACTCAAAAGGTTCACGGTTAATACGCAGTGAAATAAATTTTGAACATATCTAGTGACTAGTCACATGTCGTAAGTGTTGGCAATGGAGTGTACCTTAATCTATGAATGTATTTCGAAAGATAATTGAATATGTAAGGAGACACGATAGGGAACTGGGCGCCAATGGGGCTATTTTAAGATTTTGAGCTAAGTATGTTATTTCGCAACGTTTTGGCAATCAAAGAGGCAAGCAGATAGAATTGATTATACAATTCCTTGTTACTTACAAGGCAAATCTCGATTTATTTAGTTTTGCAACTACTTTAACTTCTTTATAAATAATAAACATTAATTTTTTTATACAAGTTTTGGGAATATGACGCTATGAAATGTTCTTGAGTTCGTCATCACATTAAAACTAAATCACGGCGTGTTAGCGTTGAATCATAATTCTCGAAATCAGGCCGAATCAACAATGTACAGAAGATTCAATTCATTATCGCTCCTCTGTTAATTACCGACATATTTGTCGAAATTCCCAATTGAATTCCAAGTGAAATTTCCGTTTAGTAAGTTTGAAAACGGTATTAGGAATTGCATTAGATATTTATCACCTCATTGATAAAAAGTTAAGTGTTATCTTTACAAGGATCTTTTCTATAAGTCTTCCCTATGACTGGTTATTTCCAATAGTATCCGTTGTTATTGATCGTCATGTTCTTATATTTAACTTGTTTACGCTCATTTTCAACAAATAATACTTTCATTATGCTGCGCTAACCAATTTGGCGCATATTTTGGTGTTTGCTCCAATATTGTGATGGTTTATCTTGGCATCGCCGACTGTTGATTCCATGTGGCGCTCGTATTTAAATTGACGCAATTGAACCTTGCTCACTATCAATTTGCTGTTGACTTTCTGCGCATTACCACCCAACGTATATTCGCTTATCAACACGATCATTTTTATTGTTTGCATACTAAATTACATAATGAACAAACATGAGTACATATTTTGTAAATAAGAACGAGAAAGAAGTATATACATACATTAACGACATAACAATGTTGATATGGATTATATAGATTATCATTTATTGTTTTTTTTTTGCAGAATGTGCCGACCGCATCCCGCCAATCGGACAAGCTTGTCTTTCCGACGGCGTTTCTGCTCGCGGGCATCGGTGTCGGCGTGTCTTCCTTTGGCCTGAAGCAGCTGCTGGCACGTCCTAGCTGCGCAGCACGCCTGAATCGCTTCCACTAGGTCCAATTAGAGCAGTAGAAAGAAATGCAATGCAATCACCTAGTGGAATAGATTTTGCCAATTTTGCCAAACAAGCGATTAGCGTTTAGCAATGTTTTATTTAATGTAAAAAACATACACATGTATTAGAAGACGTTGTAGGAAGTGTATGGCTTCTATGCGTGTACCAATAACGAGCTAGCATAGCGCACGTGCGCACAATTTGCATCTGCATATACAATACTTATTGATGAATACTCCATGCGTATTTTTATTGTGTTGTAATGCGCATTGGTGTTTAATTGAATCCGTTTTGGGTGCATTCTTACCTACAATCTTGGTTGCATTCATTTGAGAACAGCAATATGTTTGTCACACCAAGGAAGGGATGATAAAAAATAGAAAACCTGCTACGTTATTTGTGTTCGTTGGTAACCCTACATCAAATCGTGCCCTTCCGCCCTATCGGCCCTTACTGTCACACAAATTCCCCAAATTCCGTACAGTTTAAGATTTGTGGTTATGTTCTCTCATTGCCCCATTGAGCACCGGGGACCAGGGCTGCGTTCGGTTTCTCTCAGTTTAGCCAAAAAATTAATCGTAGGTAGTGGCCACCCCTAGCTAAAATTGCGTTCAGCTACTTTTAGCTAGCTAAATTTAGCTAGCCTAGTTT